>JAPYYV010001707.1:0-28703 GCA_030522625.1 Copidosoma aretas
CCCATCCTTTTACCGCCGCTCTCCTATTTCCAGAAACTTCCATGCCGCGGCGCCTTAAATCCCGCTGCGTGTGTGCCTACATCTCAGGCATCTGTCAGTCGCAGTACCGCTGTTATAACTGCGTGCACGTATACGGACTACGCGAGTATAGAGGCCAGAGGGTAACGGTGAGGGGGAGGGGGGGGGGCGTCAGGAAACTTCTATGCATGATAAATAGTTAATGCACCGTCGCCACCCTGCACTGTACCGTGTTGTACGCCGTATAAAGCTTGCCACCGGTGTATTATAGTCGAGGAAATCTTTGTCTAGGCAAGCCTGTCGGGCGGGAGAATTCAAAACTGAGCGTTTACCGCGGATCTACTATACCAGATGACGGATAAACAGAGCCTGCGAAGAGTTTCTCCTCCCCCTAATCGGCGACGTCGTCTCCGAGTTTAAACCACAATGGACCTTCGCGATTGCTTTGTCAACCAGACCAATTTGTGTATACAGATAAGTATTGACCTGGGAGGTTCCTAAGAGACCAGAAATCATCGAAACAAATTTTTCGATGCTCGAACATGGGCTATTGTGAGAATTAGATGCAGGAGCATACATAACCTAAACGTTGTTCGAAGTCTGACATCTCTTTCGCACTCCCACAATCGCCTTCCGCATTCCCATAATGACAGAGAAAAAACCTAAGGCAATACATCGAAAAGTCGCCGCAACGCGACGTCAACCTAACCTCTTTTCAATATAGTACAATGCAAATGACTTTCTAAAACTACACTGAGCGGCCGATTTCTTAGAATAAAAGAAAATTTCTTCACCCTAGTTTCGTTAAATGTTTTCATTCAATTGCAACAAAATTTATTCGATCGAAAAAATATTGCTTATTGTGAAATGAAAAATTCGTATTAAAAAAATAACATTTTAAGTCAACGAAATATTTATTCCAATCAAATTAAATTTTTTCAATTTGAAGACAATATTTAACGGAACGATGGTGAAGAAATTTTCTTTGATTCTAAGAACTCAGTGTACAAGAATTTTCGATGGATCGCTTTTTATACGTAGAGTCCTTCGATTCTGGGACCGACTAAATTTCGACAAGACAAAAATGCACGCGAATCGATCCAACGAACGCAACACCCCTCGCATGCTGTTTGCGCGGGGAAAGCGACTGTTTAATAATTCGAAGACACGATAGAGCAAGGGTGAGGGTAAAGGGGAACCGTCTGCGCGTCTACGATACGACATCGGAGCCGGAGTAACGGACTAACACGAGCTGCTCCTCGTCGCCCCGGCGAGTATCAACACTCCAGCCGTGGAGTGGTACGCCTCCCCCCCTCCTTCCACGTCTCCGCGTCATCTGCGTGTCAAATTGCCCGGCGGTGTATCACCCTCCGCCTCCTTCGCCTCATTGTCGATGTGGAGTGCGGTAACGGGATACTCGGCAGATATTTTTACCCTGGCGTCGTTAGGATTAAAAATAATGATCACTGGGGGAGGGGAGGGAGAGGCACGTGAGGATGCAAGTAAGTTCGTTAGACGAGGGTGTAGTCTGTTGACGAATTCAGAGAGGTGATCCTTACAGGGAACATGAGGATGTGAACCAACAACCTATCGCAGATTGGATCGAATAACCAAAGTTAGATATTTCCGAGGATATTTCCTTATCGAAGTCATCGTCCCCGCGGAATTAGCATGATCTGTTTGGAATAAATCGCAAGGGGATAGCCTCGCTGCTGCCATGCGTGCGAGTCCGTGATCCGGCGCTTGATTTCCACACCAGCGAGCACAGAACAGGATGGCGCAGTCCTATACCCCTGGCGCGGCTTAACTTTTCAATTACCTGATGCTACTCGGAAACTTTGATGGTGCTCGAGCGTTCTGTGAAGTTTGGCGAGCTTTTGTTACATATCTCGCTCGCCTTGAAATATTCTCACTGTTTTCTATATATGTAGTTATTGAAATGATCTACGCGAATACGTAGTGCAATAAAATGGGGCCGAAAAGTATTCGCCATTAGGATCGAAAAATGCATCTCCCTACAATGGAACTAAGATAATTGAACTTGACACCTTAGAGGAATTCCGTTTTGGTTTGGAGGAAGAAAGATGAACGGACTGTCATAGCTTTTAAGTTATGTCTGTCGAAAGTTTATGGATGGTAATTAATTCTTTTGAAGGGACATGACAACCAATTCCTTCAGCACAGAACCAAATAAATAATTTGACTCACTGCTTTGAAATCACAAAGAGAATTTTGGAAAAGTGAACGAATCTTGAAATTATTGCTATAATTTTGGTCTGGTGATGATTCCTTGATAATCTTTCAATGAAAGTTAACGTGAAGCTACAATTATCTAAATACTGGGACAAGAAAATGTCCATCGTTCCAAAAAAAAGCTGAAATAAAATAAAATAAATAACAAACTAACGTTAAAAATTATCCATCCGGAACTTCAAGCTTACATTTCCTTTGCGATCACGAGAAAAAAAATAATGGAACGAAAATTGAAATCAAGTCCTTTATTTCTCGCGTCCAACTGAGCATCCGCCGCAGTTGAGATCGCTGAATGGTATCGGTCAGCACACACACACACACACACACACACACACACACACACACACACACACACACGCACGCACACACGCACACACGCGCACACACACACACACACACACACACATATATATATATATATACCCATCTGCACATGCGCACTTCAAACCCCATCGAACCCTCATACATGATTTATCACAATTAATTCTCGCGTAATTGGTCCGAGAGTAGGGGTGAAAGAGCGAGCCACCCTCGAACTTTTTCTCAGTCGCATCGTCCTCCTCCACAACACACAAGGCACCCGCAGCAGCAAAAAGAGGAGGCGGGCGGAGAATGGGGAGTAACAATCGTCGCTTCAAAGCGCTAATTAGCGCGCGGCATTTTCCAGCAGCGCTCGCTAGATGCGGGCTTGAATAGAACTCGCCCACACCCACACTCACATGCTCAAAGATTTACTATGAGCAGCAGCTAGAGGAAATTCGGGCTTTTAAATGGGCATCGATGCAAGCGCCCGTACCCACCGCCACGGCTACCGCCACCACTCTACTGGTCGTTTTACCCTCGGGCTATGTTGAGGGGGAGGGGAGGGATTGGAGCATGGGATGAATAGAAAGAGTAAAAGGCGATCGGTCGGCAATTGCGATTTTAATTGAATCGAACAACGCGAGGAAGGAATGTGGGAAAATTTCACCCCGGTTATTGAACGATCTTCTGCTAGATGCAATTGATTCCTTCGTTATTGTAAAATGTAAATGAATGTGGAAATTTTCTTATTTCACTCGTGTGCTGCTGTTGCACCGCATATATTTTAGCTAGTTGTTCCACGTTTCTACAATATAATCTCGAATATAATGGTCCTACCAACTAACATGCATTAATTTTGACGAACGGAAGAAAAAAAAGCAATCCATCCTTCGTACAAGCAAACCTTCTGATTACTTCAACTTCAACGAAATTAAAAGAAATCGTACCGAGTATTAACTGTACCAAAATATGATCATTTTTCTTATGGAATTTTCAGGTTGTAAATGGAACCTCACCCTCGACACATAACCTCTTAGGAAAAAGTTGAAAAGTTAAGAGATCAAAGGATGAATGATATCAAAAGCTGCGATAAGCATATCAAGCATACGGCGCTGATGTCTTTGTATTACCTTGTTAGCATGTTACCTATGCTCGTACTTTTATTTTATTTTCAGCAGGTCCTATTATTTTGGTTACGTTGTTCTTGGACTCCAGTTTTTGTTGCCCATAATTGAAGGAGAAGGTCCTCAGTATTCGCTAAACTACCTCAAATAAAAAAAAAAAAAGTGAAAGACAATGGTAGCGTCTATATTGACAATCGACAACAGAAACAATTAAGAAATAGAGTGTGTACATAATCTCTTTTTTTGTCTTCGCACGTTTTTGTAGACTGCCAAAAAAATCAAAAGGTAGACGACATGGCAGTGGAAGTTGATGATTTCGCGAGAGAAACCGACTAGGAAAAGCAAGTCAATTACGAAGTCCGAAGATAAACATTTCTGTTCCTTTAATTCATCCAATAACAACGAGAGTGCGTAATTGAAGTAACACGTACCCCGCATAATTAGATCCCGAGTAAAATTTACGTCGTCCGTTGGCGTGTTCGACGGAGGGAGAGGAAAAAAACGAGGAAGGAGCCCTAAGTGGATGACACAAGAGCTCAATAACCAAGGACAAAGCGGGAGAAGAAGACGGAAAAAGAGCGCAAGGGAGAGAAAAAAAGAAGGGCACGCCGAGCCGCTCCTCGCTGTATGAAAATCACTCGGCGTGGCGACGCGGTGGGAATTTAATGACGTTTCAAATCTCTCGCTCGCTGGCTAGCGTCTTGGGCCATCTTTCTCTGTTTCTGTGGCACTTTTTGTGTGCGTATAATACGATTCCAACACTCCGTCATAATCCCATGAGCTTTACGAGCTGGGGAAAAAGCGAGCGAGCTGTCGTTTGCTATCTATGTCGGGTACGGCGGGGTGTATAGTCCACACTGAGGTAAGATCGGAGTTTTAATGGTTGGGGCAAAAATTACAGTGCGATTGAGAATACAAGTACAATAGTTGGATAGATCAAACGTTTGTGGGTTTGTGGGGTAGTATGAAGCTTGAAAAATTTGGTACGTCGATCGATAGGGTTGAGACATTCAAAGGTACATGATGATAACCAAGTATCCATTAATTTGGTTCAGGATTATTTTTCGACTATTGGTTCTTACAAATTCAACATGTCAACTTTTAAGTACAGACATACTTATTACAATGACTGCTCCACACAAGCACCATTAAAAATATGTATGTATGCACAGAATTTTGATGAAGTTCGGGACTCACTCAATTTAAGTGGGATACAGCTTAGATGGTAGAATTGGAGATTTTAATTCGTCAAATCTAATTCGATTTTAACTCATGATGAACCATGCGAACATACTACTGGAGTTTCTGCATAGCAGAAATGCCTTGGTTATCAGAACGAGAAAATTTTCAATTGTATTAAATCCTGGATTCGGTTGACCAGGATGTAGTATCACAATGTACAAATGCTTATTATACTATTGGACTTGTATGAACAACGTTGTATAATAGAGAATGGTGAAGTACCTTTGAGTCATAGATACAATGTTTACCATGCCTTTGAACTAGTTGTGAACAATAACAGTGCTCTGGGTGGACATATTGTATAACTTGAAGAATTTATTTTTATAAGTAAAATACTTATAAGTATAATCAATAAGACTCACCCAGAGTTACAAAAAAAAAAAGAATTGATTTAATACTCTTCTGTGATGTATACGCGATCAAGGCTTGCTTACTTCTAACGATGGACTACATATGTCTGACATGTATACCTTTTTTTTTTATATTATCCTGCTATACGTCCGGCTCCTATGTAAGGGCACTACTCTGGGCACTGAGCAGTTGGGAAAGGGAGGAAGGGATGAGGGATGGGAGGCCTCACTTGACAGGGAGGGGGTAGGGGGTAAATGGGTAATTTTTGCTGCGTGAAGGTCACCCACCCCTTCACGAGGAGCATTGCGGGGAATTAAAGCACATGTGAAAATTCACAGAGGTGCTTGCTCGTAAAAGTCGCTCCAGCCGGGAATCGAACCGCAGTCTCCTGCGTGCCGACCCCGACCCACGCCCTAGCCGACTGAGCCACCGCGCGCTCGACATGTATACCTACCTTGCTTAAAAGACGATCCATCCACAGTAAGCTGAAGACACAAGAAGTGGGGATATTTGGTATAATGGGTTACCGAACCTGAGTAATTGACCGACGTGTCACTGGATTGATGCTGCGTACCCTGACCTCCATAAATAAGATGACAGTTTCTTGACTCATTGACTCAAGTAATTTACATCCTATTTAATTCTGGTAAGAATTTGGTTGACAGTGAAAATTTTCAAGGGTTACCCATTTATTCATCAATTTATCAGAAAAAGCAAAAATGATAATAAAAAAGACAGCATTAAATAAGGTAGCCCTCGTGATCAAGACACGAAAAACTGTATTAGTGAACCCTCGCTCTGGATGAGCGGCAGCGAATAAAAATGTTAATTCGAAAAATGAGGCGCAACTTCGGGAGAGTTAACGGCACCGTAAAAGCTTCCATTTCTCCTTCGCTCATCAGCTTCCATTCTCTCGTTTTCCCGTTTCAACCTCCGATTTTTCACTCATACCTCGAGGCCCTCGTCCTTTTAGATCTTTACTCTCCATCTCCCTCGTTGCCGCTCCAGCCTCCCCGTCACATCTCGTTTGAATTGTTTCTCCTTCCCTTTCAGACGTCAATTTGAATAAATTAGATGTAATGCATATCGTACGAGGTACGTTTGAATTTTTTATCGACAAACGCAAACATTAATCAAATAAATACAAAGTTTGATTTAAACATCTCAATGTTTGACAAAGGACGTATAAATTCTCACCTTAAGGATGTTGACTAATTTATGAAATTGACAGTAGGATTTGACAAAACTTTGCATACAAGTACAAAAAAGTATGAAACGGAATGATGCAAAGTTTCAAGATTCCGTGGTTCCTCTGAACCAAGAAATTAATGAAACAAATTTCGTAAGCTTCATATGGGTTTTTATAGAGAATCCGCAAAACCAGCTCTTCTACTTAAAAATTTTAATATATGTAACAATTGGGAGCAGTTGTAGCTCAGTTGGTTAAGGTGCTAATCTGTGGTACAAATGCCCGAATCCCGGTTGGGTAAATTTGGAAATTTTTTCAGGGTCGTTTCTGGCTGGGATTTATTCCGGCTAGTTCTGCCCCACAGGGCGACCCGGAGGTGGGCTCCATGGGCGTTTGGGGTAGGTGCGAGACTCAGTTGGAGAAAGAGAGGGTATAGTAGTTGGGGAAGATGGGACAAGGGGTTGTGGGTTAATGGGGACTAAGATAAGGGGTTATAGATGGAGTTAGGAACAACACCCTTTACACCAAGGTGATAGAGGGCGCTCGTAAAAATCAACCTATTTTTCAAATGATATATAAATGAACTGTGTGCGCCTAAATTTTTAACCTAAAAGAGGCAAAAGTCGCATCCGTCTTTTGCACTCCTTATACGAAAGGTAGTCAACCTCCTTAAGCATAAATAAAATGAACGTAGGATTTTTGGTGAAATTAAAGGATTCCTTTCTTCGAACCAAGCAAACACGTGAATATCACATAAATAAATAGAAAAATCTCCTCGAGGGGCAACAAAAGCGTGCACCAAGCAGCGGCTTATTTCCCAAAAAAAGCAACACTTGAGCAATTCGAAGCGGCGAAAAACAAGATTGAAACTGAAATCCACTTTGCCGCGACTGAGGGGGAGGAGGGAAAAAGGAGGCACCACCAAAACAAAACTCAACGAATAAAACTCATAAAACGCAAAGCGGAGCCGACGCCGTCTCCTCTTCGCCGAGGCGGAAAGAGCCGCAAACACAGTGTCTTCCATCCGAAAACCCACTTATATACTGTACACAGTGCACGGGACGAAGAGGACAGATGCAGGAGTAGAGAAGGAAGAGGCTCGGAAGAGAGCGAGAAAATAGGAAAACACATATCCTGACGACGACGAGGACCACGACGGAGGAGAGTCGCGTTTCTGTGTATGCGTGCACTTACGTACATGAGAAAGGGAGGAAGCCACGGATAACATTTTCATGCGCCGAGGGGTGGGTTGGGGGGACTGCTTTTCTATTCAGCAGACGTGATCGGCTCGGGCTATCTGTTTATTCCGAAACAAGCGGCAGTCGTCTGCTCCCTGCCGTCTATACGTGGGTGTACGTGTCCCCCTGGTCTCTTGTGAAATTGATCGGCTAACGAAAAGCTCGGGACCGAAATAACAAAAAGGACAAGGGATGCGGGAAGGAGCATGCGAGATCGTGGGCGACTCGTCAAACGACGGGGAAGGAATGCGCAGCTACTGTTTCGCTTCCAGGATTGAATTAGGTGAGAGGTTCGGTCGTTTATTTGGTTTGGTGTGTTGGGGTCTTGTTTCGTTCAGTGGTTACAGCGTGAATTTTTGTTTTGTTTTTATATTGTTTTCATAAGACTTTCGTATGCTTTTTGTGTTATTTTTGTATTTTTTATTTTGTAATATTTTTGTAATATTTTTGTATCATTGTTGTATGATTTTTTTACAACTTTTGTATCTTTCATGTATTTTTGCACATAGTTATTTTAATTTTTTTGTTTCCGTTTATGCGTTCTTTGATATAAAATAAAAGGATATATAAATATTTATGCGCAGTAGAATTTACCCAGACCTCAACAACAACAGTTTCAGACCATTTATCGCAAAAGAAGACTAGGCTTCGTCTCATTGGCTTTTGTAAAATTTTCATTGTTAAATATTCATAGGGGACTCGAGGAGCCCAAAAAAGCGGAAGAGGAGACACTTTTTCTGCGTCGAAAGCTCTTGTGAAGGCTAACCGATAAAAGCGAGCCCACTAAGCGGCAGCGGTGAAGAACCTAACGGTACGGTGTACAGCATCAACAGCAACAGTGCCGCGCGGCTTGTTTGGTCCTCGCCTGAGAGGCAGTACACGCAAAAACAGAGCAACGATCGTTCCCCTTTGACTCCTTGCTCTTTCCTCAACAGAGATCGTTACACCACTGTGACACTCGATATCGTTGGGATATCTGCTTGTCTTGTTTTTTTTTCCCCTGATGACTTCGAAGGTTTGTATACATGATAATGCGTTTAGAGAAACGTAAAAAGGATAACAATCAGAATGATAGCATCGAAGTCTAGAGCAACGAATGTCGACTTTTTAAAATTCTCGGACAAAATAATTTTTTTTTTTTTTCCATTTTATTTAAATATGGTGAACAAGTACAAAGTAGTAGAACAAGACTATCCACATGGAATAAACTATGCTCAAGTTAATATTAAATGAATCACCTATTACTTTCGACCAATATCATTTTAATGTTAATTGTTACAGTGGATAATTGACAAATTAATAATTTTTTAATTTTGGTCAAAAAAATAAAAAAAAAAATTTATTTTTGCCCATAAAATTAAAAAGAAAAAAGATGTTCTTCGATCAAAAAATAAAAACAACGATGTTAATCGTTCGAGAAAACGAGAACCGATGTTTTTCGTCCGAATGCAGAAACAAGATGTTCTTCGTCCACGGCGTCGTTGTCAAGTACGTGAGCGTGATTATGACGATCCATCGCTCTTACGACAGGTATTGCTTCCCCACCTCCTCCCGCCCCCGTCAAACGAGATATAGACGACAGAAAAGCCCTGTAGGGGCGCCGTTGGGTTTTAATTAAGGCCCCGTAGAATTTCCCGGGATTTCGCGCAAAGAAGGGCGCAAGCTTTGACAAAAAGCTCTCGCGCGCAACGCCGCGTCAGGGGCGTAGAGCTTGTGCGATGTCGCTGCTGTAGTGGTGCTCATTATTACCAGAGTTAATTGCACCCGAGCGAGCATTCGCGTTTTATTGCACGATGGCGCGCCCTCCGTGGATATTTTTGTATCTCTTGAGTAGGGTGGTGTTGTAGAAGCCGGGTTACGGTGTTGCATCGGTTGCCAAGATTCAGGCAGGAATGTATACGTGTGCTTCATATCTCCCCTCCTCCGAAGAGTTTTTTTCAACGTGTAGTTGGAGCTTGTGGGATGTCGGGACTATCGATTGTGAAGTTTGTTTTTCTTGCAGGCAATATTTTTTTGGGGTCGAAGGTATTGATGAAAAATTTTCGATCTTTTATGTAACGTTTTTTTTTGTGCCGTGAACAATTTTTAGCACGTATTTAGTTATAATAATAAACATTAATAGTCATATAAATAAATTATACAAAATTTAAGTCAAGTATACTTATAGTACTCTAATAGATTCGCAATGCTGGCCTGAGAACTTCAATTGTTGTTAAGAATTTAAATAAACGTATCTGAATTTAATATCAGTATTATCATTAATGAATCTCACGGAATCTTAAGGCATTAATGTATATGTACACTGGTACGACGATTAACAATTAAATATTTTTATTAGTAGTTCCAGAAAAAAAAGTGCATGATATAAAACGAGGTTCAGAACATTTTTTGATATGATAATTTTTAATTTAAATAAATATAATTATATTACAGTTTCGTAAAATTAATTCTGAACTTTATACTTTTAACAAAATAATTTTAATGATAAAAATAAAGAAATAAGAGTAGCTATGATCAGCTATGATTATGCGTTTGATCTCGTGCAATTAAGGCATGTAATTCATAGTAACAAAGTGAATAGTATCTTGAATGTCAAAACAGAACGTAGAATATCGTACACAAATGGACACGAAATAAACTAACTCCCTCGTGCGCATCAACAAAAAACAAATGTTGATATTCAAAATCACATCCCTCGATCACGTCAACAATCATTTTACCAGTCCCAAGGTGTTGGAAGACGAAAAAACAAACTTAAGCATGATCGAGCAAGCAACCAAGCAAAACTAAAACTGACAGTGAAAAAGAAAAAGTCCAAAAAAGCGAAAGATACACCGCTGAGGAGAAAACTTTCGCCTCCTCGTCGTCTTCTTCTTCTGGTCCTCTTTTTTTTCTTCTGCCCATGTTTATCCAAACTTTTCTCGTACAATGCAGTTAGTTGACATGAAGTTGAGCTCTTATTCATATCTCGTGCCCCTGCGCCCGCGTATTTATTAATAAAGTGCTGACAGTGCGCGATGAGCGCCCAACTTGGCAACTTTTCTCGTTTTAATGAATAACCCCGCAGTGAAGTATTATTATACACTCGCACGACCTCTGCATCTCGCATTTGAATGATATTTATGGTTATTTAAAGAAACTTCTTTTTTCCTCCCATAATTTTTTCCTTCGTGTATGATTTTTATTTCAGTGTCCGTAAAGACAAACCAACGTGTTAGCATCGATTTCAATCAAACGCAATTTTCCGTTCGAGAAATGTTTTATTATTCGACTATGAAAAAAAAAACACGAAAAACGTACGTTATTCAATACCATCGATTCCCCGCGAGCAATTTTCCTCGAACACTCACGCGCACGCGGTCAGCTTCCCAGTGGAAAAAAGAAACGAGAGGCGCATAGGCTGCGGACAACGGGGCTCACCAGCATACAGAGGACTATTAAGTGGCGCTGCCAATTAAAAGCGGAGCTGACCCAAATGCAGATGCGGAGAACATCTCTCTCTCTCTCTCTCTCTCTCACTCGTGTCTCTCCTCTCTGGGGGTGGGGGTGAAGTTGGCAGGGCGATTGAATAATTCAAGGCCTCAGTTGAGAAGGGAAAAAAGACAGAAGGCTGTGTCGGAAGGGGAGGAAGGCGCAAGGGCAGCTTGATTGAATATTTCCCGTTTGCTTTTTTTCATTTTGTTCAACTCTCGTCGTCTGTTTTTCTTTGCCGTCTCGTCTTCATTTCGTTATTTTTCCCCCTGTCGTTCGGGTAATGGCAAAAGACCGTGAGAAAGATTCTCCTTTGTGATTCTTCGGGCGTAGCATGCGCGAGTGCGGTGCGGTGTAAATTGCGATTGGTGACGAGAGTACGTTTATTTTACGGTTTAATTTGGTAATTTTTATTACGATTGATTGAATATGGATGCTGGGGAGTGATTCCGATGTTTGTTTAGGTATTAGCACTGAAACAAGATAATTTAACATATACAGGAAATTTTGTAGAAGAATTTATTTATTTATTTATTGAACCAGATGCACAAGTACAATAATTTATAAATTTATAAAAATTTACATACAAATATTGCCCGAAGGAGGTATGGCAGATACCTGTACACGGATCCTATCAACAGTTAAATGTGGGATAAAAAATAGTTGGCAATATCCTCTTGCCAAATTTAAGGTCTAGTCTATAATAAAAATGTGAAAAAATTGTAACCTATGTATATTAAATTATATTAAATCAAATGATTTAATCAAGGTTGACATTTATTACTTTCGTTTAAAGACTGAGAGAAAAATATATAATTTAATGTGCAGGTAAATTAGTATCATTTCGGTGTCTACATTTATGTGTATATTATATGATAAAATAACTGAATATGAAGGCATTATTATTATATAACCTATTATTTTATTATATTATATTCGTATACGTCGAGGTATACGTTATTAAAAACTCTTTTTAATACGTGTTCACTCGATGGATGACTCACTGTTAACAAAGTATATTGTGAGTGGCGCAGCCCATTGCGCAGTATAGAGTGAGCAGCTCAGCTAGGTCACTGACAGCTGACCCGCTCAGCTGACTAAGCTCACAGTGATATAGTCATTAGTCGAGTGAACACGTATTATACAGAGCAGTGAACAATCAACAACAGAGTAAGAAATAAGAAAGATATATTTTGTGAGTAGACTTATCTTACACTTAAAATTTAAATAGAGTAGTTTTTTATAACATATACGTATATATTGTAATAAGTAATACAAATAACACAATAATAATAATAATAATAATTTATACATAGTAAAGTCAGTAAATGGACTACATAATTTAAATGCATGAGTCAAAAACGGGATATTGTGGTGTAGGTAATAGGATTTTCAAAATTTAGTGTTTGGAATATTTCTACGATATGTATATTATGTGCGGTCCAAATTAGCTGGAAATTTTAGGCCCGGCTCTATTGTTATTTCTAGAAAAAATATGTTAATTTACGTGGGATTATTAAAACACTTCAAAAAAGCATTACGGTAATGACAGGTCTTTCATTACCGTGATGGTACTTTTTTTGGCAATTCTGAAGCCCCAAATAGGAAATTTTCAACGAAATTTATATTGGTACATATGCATACCAAAATCCGTCGTACACTATAGTCACCTTATTGATAATTTAAAATGCTTTTAAGATTAGAGGCATTACGGTAATAACCGCTTATTTTAGCCAGCAGAACTCTCTATATTCATGATAACACTACGACTAGCCACATTCGAATTTCTAGTTAAAAAAAATTGGTCGATATACTTGTTTACTCTACTATACAAAATGGCCAAATTTAAATGTCAAAGAATGAACCAAATTGGGTCTACTAAATCATTTGTTTCTTGCGATTTAAAAGTGCCAAAAGTAGGCTTCACAATTGAAACGCATTGTACACTTTTACAATTTTTTATCATATCGTTTTAAACGACTAGAAAGGGTGCTAAAAGGTTTTTCCGAGCGTTTTTCAGTAATTGCACTCATATATTCAATTAATTATGCGTTAATGGTAATAATGAAATTGTACTAAAATAGATAACTGTTGGGAATTTTGGAACTTGACGACAGAAAATTTTCCTAGAATCTTCTCATAAGTATTTCTCTCTACGAGTCATGACGTATTCATTTTAATAGCACACGACAGCTTCGATACGTACGTTGAATGAACCAATTTTCGCCAGTTAATTACCTCACAAAAATGAGACGTGCCGAACGGCATCGGAGCATTTTTCGTCGGCCGTTGATTAAAATTATGCTCCGAAGCACAGAGAGAATGAGCTCTGAAAATTCGAATAGCCAAGCAGCAGAGGAATTCACTAATTGCCGCGTAGAATAATGCTCACGGTCAATTAAACACAGAGAGGACGGGGGTGAGGGGCTCACGAACGAAAATCGAGTAAACATCGTCAAAGGAACTCTTTCGATCATTACCGTCGCGCCGCCTCTCTCAAAGGACCTCCCTTCTTATGCCACGAACACGGGAATCATTAACGAGCCCCCTAAAATATTGATGTATACATCATCCCAGGCCAATGTGGAAAAAGAAAAGTAGCGCGATGGCAAAAGAAAAAAAAGAAAACTCCTTCACCCACGAATCGAGGAGAGCTATATCAGGTTATCAAAGCCTCATTCAACAGCGATCCCCGGGAAATTGCGAAAAGATATTTGCACTCGCGGGAGAAAAATTCCACGCACGAGAATGAAAACAGGGAAAAAAAAACACGCACAAAGCATTCGAGTGGCGGGGGGGGCATATGAAAGCGCCGGGGAATTAAAAATCGAGCGCGCCCGGTAATTGGATATTGTCCGGTCGAATTAGAGTTTTAATTTCGCCAGATTACCGCGCGCGCGCGCGCGTTTGTCTTCGCTTCGCGCACGCACGCGCGTCCCTCGAGCACCGGTCCCTTTTCCCGACCACGCGCTTATTTCTTCCCTCCCTTCGTCCTGGCCCTTGTGTATATGGCACCCTCCTGGTTACTACAACGACTACTCGTGTAGGTACTGCACCCTCGTTTCCATCCCTGTCAATGGTTGGACGGCGATCGAATTTTACCCAGGGGGGGGGGGAGACACGCATTTTTTCAACGATGAAGAAATCGCCGTCGACATCCCTCGGCTGGGTTTTTTCTCGTTATAGAGGGTGGGGGAATGGAATGCACGGCAGATAGGGGAGGGTGGGACATGTCAATGTTCGGGGAAGGCTCGTTGATTATTATTTTTTTGCGAGTGGGGTGGGGGTGGAATCACGAATCTGCCTCTGTAATCAGATTCATATCATGTTTAATATATGTAGAATTTCTGTGGATATGTTTACTCAATCGGAGAGAATATATTTAAATTGTCTTTGTCTGCCAATGGTACCTACTTATTTCTTAGCTCCTGTTGCGTCGTAGTGACGAGACAGCGGCGAGTATTTGTGCCATGTGAGACTATAGTGGATATCTCTACATACTTTAAGTTATAGAAATTTTATATTAATTACTATAGTGCATCTTTGTGGGTTCTTGCGTAGATCTAATAGAACTTTCTTCGTTTCGATGATCTGTTACTCGCAACTATCTAGCATCATTTAATGAACGATGACATTTAAATTATCCAGGAATAATTAACAAATCTTGTCGACTCCTGGAACCAAAGATATCGGGCCTCAAAATTCCAAACGTTTTCAAAACGACCTGATAAGCAGACTAACGCTCAAACGCTGATAATAATTTCTATTTGAACAAAAAAAAAAAAAAAAAAAAGAGATTAAGGCGATGAAAACTCTGAAAAGTAAAGTATAAGAGAGACAAAAAAGTTGATAAAAAGAAGAAAAAATATTTGCCAAAAATAGTAGCGTCAAGGGGAAGTCAGAGCCAGGAGGGGGTGCAGTAACAAGGACAGCTGAAAAAGCTCGAGTTTTCGTGTCCTAAAATATGCTGACTTTTAAAGGCAGAAAGGGAGAAAAGGGGCACAGTCACGGGAGTAAAACAGGAGACGAAGAACAGACCGCAAAGGCTGCGGTCGGCTCGATTTTAACGCAGGGAGTAGGAGTAGGAGTAGGCGGGCAGGCAGACGTGTCCCCGGCAATTACCGAACTTTTAAAGAGTCCCTCCTCTCCCTCTGCCCTGTAGGAGCAGACCTGCCTGGTTAGCTACCCTTTTATGCAGCCGCACGCACCCTGTATATCTCGCTGCCACTACTGCTGCTGCTGCTGTCGTCGACGTTGCTGGCGTTTACTCGTTTTTGCCACGCTGGTATATGCCTACGCGTGAAAATGACGGGCAAAGCGTGAGAGAATGAGGGAAGAAAGGAAGTAACGAAGGGAGAAAATGACCGCGAAAACAAAAATTGCCGCCAGACAGGCTGAGGGAAGGTTTGCTTCGTTGCTGCCGTCGCACTCCGACGAGTAATCAGTCAGTTTTAATGAAGCCATGCTTGAATTGACACTAGTTTTTTGCTAACCAAATTTTCTGAAAACTCGGGAAGACAGTTTTTCGGGAGAGTTGAAACTAAATTTATTGTGACTGGACTGAAGAAAGTTAACATTTATCATATTTACTGGTGGTTTAACTCATCTGAGATAGAATATCTCATCGGTTATTTGGTACTCCAATGATGTACGTACGATTTGATATTATTAATTCCATCCATAATAAATAAATAAACAAATTACGTTACTCGTTAAGTTACGTCAATTGTAAAACAATGTTTGTTTATATCAGACTCAAGTCCAATACTTTAAGTTCAGACTGACAGTGATACGGATAACAAAAGTTTTGGTGATTATTGTGATACAAAAAGATTTAGAAATTGATATTTATATAACAGTAAATAAGTGTATTTTTGAGAAGATACGAGTATTTCCTTTTTCATCCGTTCAACTACATAGTTTATGAAAAATCACTTTTCCGTCTTACTGAAACACAAATTTTTTTCAAAGTATTGTTAGCATTGACAAAAAACAGATCGAAAGAATAAATTTAATAATTATTCGACTGACTTGTGTTCACTCCCGTATTATACAATACGCAGGAATTTCGAATTATTGAGCTCCCATTATGTAAAAGATAATTTAAGGTGGTTCTTGCACGACTAGAGCGGTCCCAACAATCCCTCGGGCGTTGCTTCGCAAGCGCCCTCGGGCCCAGGGACCGCCCTGGAGAGATGCGCATTTGTGACGAAAACTACTATTTCGTTTTAAGAAGAAAATTATAGTGAATGTGGCAAAATAGTCGAACTGCTGTTAAATTTAACAATGATAACAAAAATTCTCAACAATATCGTTCGAAAAATCCTTTTTCTTCAAAATTCTATCGCTCTATACTCTATCTCATGAATGAACGTAACTTTAGTGTCGACGAAATTTGACGAGTAGAGCGAGGTAACGAGTGGCAATAAAGAGACAAAATACATGTATTGAGTTGACCTTACGCTACTCTCGCAAACCCGAAAATCAACGGCCTAGCCAAGCGCAGCCGTTTAGTTCAGAAGCGCACAGAATACCTACCGGTCGATATGCATACATTTCTAAGTTAGTCGTTTTCATCGTGGAACGGCCTGTATCAGCTTGTACAGGCGTAGCTATAGATAAGGTCCATGAATATGTTTGCATATACTACAGCTAACGGTAGGATGAACAGCAGATGTAATTTGCTTGGCCAGAGTGTTTGACAATCGTCTATGTGTGGTTAAGATGGATAAAAAGTGAGAAATTGTATCGGGTTGTGTAGGTAATCGATTTTTCGGATAAAATAGGTGTATATTCGAGTGTTGAAACGATGTGGAATTCTGTTGTATGCATGTATTGCGTTAAAAATAAAAATGTACATGTATGATAAAATGACAAGCGTTGTCAAGAAGACCGAAAATTGTTTTGTTGATTTTGGTTGTCAAAAGAACAGAAAAGGCAGAACGCATCCAGTCTTAGTCCACTGATCACACTATGCACTGCAAATCCCAGTGCTTGCAGAAAGAAGGTGTACACTGAAAATACTATGGTCGGCAGCAGCCGCTGCATGGTGAGAGCGTACTCACTTCACAGTAAAGTCGTTGATGCGGCAGCCACGCGTGGTGTCAATGTGCGAGTTTATTGCTTGACCAGTGGTACGTACTGCAGACCACGCATGTATCGCAAAAAGCTCATCCGTCAGATGGCGCGACAGTGCCTTACCGATAATGGCATCTGCGTGAACTCCGCATACTTCGTACTATGTCAAGTGTCTAAGAGGTGGCTTATGTGGCGTCGGCTGTACCATTGTTTGTACACAACGATAGCAGTCAAACATTTGATTAACAACGGAGCGCAAAATGGTTAATACAGTGATCCGATTTGATTTAAATTTCCTAAAGATGAGTTGATTAAAGGGCTCTGGTTAAAAGCAATACGAAGGCCAGACTTCCAACAAAAAAGTTACAATGGATTATGCATGGAGCACTTCAAACCAACTGATTTAACTGATATATCATCTTTTGGTAAATTTTGTGTTCTCTATATTTTTTTGTACACTGCCTACATAGTGGATTATGTATAATTATTAGGAAATAAGTATTGTACAATAAAAAGACTGCAACTCTTATATTTTACAGATAGTTTAGCTCAGAAGATTCGATTACGCCAAGTTGTGATTCCTTCAGTGTTTACTTGGAGTCTAAGTTTAAATTGTGCGAGTGAAAGAAATAATCCAGAATTTCATTTCTATGGTGATAAGGGTTTCGATTGTAGTGAAGAAATTATCTGCGATGAAAGAAAAAGTGTCAAAGTATTGGAAAAAGATTCATTACTAAGTGACAGCGGAAAAGAAGAGGCAGAAAAAAACAATCAGACTAAAAGAGAGACAGCGGAAACAAAATTTGGAAAAGGAAATAAAAGAAAACCACGCTTTAATATTGAAGAATTGAAACATAAACCTTTCATCATTTGGGAATTTACTGGGCTGGAATTTTATGAAAAATTTAAATTAGTCTTTTATAGTCTAGGTAAAAAATTACACCGTGTAAAGAGTGGTGATACTCGTTGAAATAGTGGATTACCCAAAGACAATCAATTGTTTTTGACTCTATGGAAACTAAGGAAGAACTGCACTGACAGTGAACTCAGTATACATTTCAATATCTCTAAGGTTGTTCTCTCAGTGGTTAAAAATTAATATCTGGCCAAGTAAACTGTTAGTTCAATATTACATGCGTGAAAACTTTAAAATAAGATTTTCCCCAAACGAGGGTAATAATTGATGGAACAGAAATCCATATACAAAGGCCCGAAAATTGTAAATTTAAGCAGTCTACTTTAACTTATTATAAAAACGATACGACCGTCAAAACAGTTTTGGGAAGCACTTTCAGGGGACTGCTTTGTTATTGTAGTGAATGCTATGGAGGTTCTACAAGTGATAGTCAAGTTGTTGAGAGAAGTGGTCTTCAACATCCATGTGCCATGTGAGCCAGGAGATGTTATCATGGCAGACCGCGGATTCAGTGTACAATCAATATTTGCTCCTTACAGTATAACCATGGCTATACCACATTTCACGAAATGGAAATGATACTTGACTCTAAAAGTTCTATAAAAGGACCGTAAATTATCTCGTTTATGAGTACACATTGAGCGAATAATAGGTTTGTTAAAAACTCATAAAATTTTGTCTACGAAAATTCATTGCAGATATCTTTTTTTTGCTACAAAAATAACAAAAGTGTGTTTTATGTTATGTAATTTTAGAGATTGCATTATGAAACATAATTATATAAATATCGCAGTCTACATCTTGTACTGCACTCACCTGTATTATTAGTTGACTAATTAAACACAATGAAATCTTATAACAAGTTGAACAAATTATAAAACAATGTTTTACAATTTAATGACAATACTTACTCGTTACTCAGATCAATCTTACATAAATTTATTTTTAATATTCATTTTCGAAAAATTTCACCATATCCTCTAGAAATGTATTTGTTTAAAATTTTAGGCTCCAAAAATTTATTGTAAAAATTTATGAACTTTTGTTGCATGTTCATTATAAATTTATCATTTCTCGAAACAGATATGCGAACTAAGCTTCTGAAGGTACAAATTAAAAATCACAGAACAACCTTCCTGTCACCATCATTTTTCCTCGTACCTGATAGTAGTAGTGGTAATCCTCTTTCAAGCAATAATTTCCAGTGGCTGTTTTATATAAAAAAGGTACTGTTTCCTCTGAAATAATGGTGTACCTTGAAGAATCCAGACACTTGATTTCAATCACTGTAGCTTCTCCCAGCAAACTATCTGGACTAGCACCGATGAAAGGATACTCTTTCATCACAAACAACCCACATTCTACTCCTGGCAGTTCATTTTGCAACATCACTGTTTGAAATAAATCCAAAGCTGTTTTTTCATGGACCTTACTATGTATGGTATGTTTTGATGTAAATTTGACAGGGTACATGATTGATTTAGCTAGAGTGGTGCCCTGCTTATCAGTCATATCCGAGGTCAAATCCTTACAACACCGATAAAACATACTGGTTGTTATTCTGTACCTTCTGAATTTGTACCATGGGCTGTTTGTAGTCTGATCTCTAGTATTTTCCTTAATTTTTCTCAAATAGTCATCATCACTATCTATTAAATTCATCTTTTTCATCAGTTTTAATATCATATCATAATTGAGATAGCTGTGATCGTTTACAATCCCATATGGATTAGCTGGTATGGTTAGCTGTTTGACAGAGATATTTGAAAATCTAGAGCCTTTAACAATATTTTGAAAATATTCGTTATATTTTTCATCAGAATTATAATGATCATCTGAAGTGTGGATAAAATTTCCTGTCCCTGCTGACTATAAGTGCAAGTCTCTTGACTTTATAGGTGATCCAGTAAATTTATTTGATGGACGGTCAAAGGTTTGCAGTAAATATGTTGTTGTTAATTTTGTTTTGATAGTTTTTTTTGGGCTTTGCATCTTCCATGGCAAGCAGTGTTACAGAAACGTGTTTGAAATGAGCACTGGTTGAATGACCAGCAGTGCACTCACAACTGCACTCTTGAATTTCGCCGTCTAATTTTATACTGATGTCTACATTATATTTACGCTAAATCTTTTCTCATTTGGGCACTGCACTTAGCAGACGCATAAAGCAAGTCTTTTACAATGCAGTATTTAAAATAATGAAGAAATCTATTAAAATACATTTCTTCAGCTACACGCATTTCTTTTTCATACATTTTAAAGTAAGCGTTAATTTGATAAATACTCAAATTGGGAATAAGACTTGATAAATTTATGTCTTTATACATATCTTTGGATGAAGTTTGGATGGTATCACTCTCATCAACATCATCATAAGTATAGCCAAAGTTGTCATTTTTTAAGCTCACTTTTTAGCTGGTTCACGGTCAATATTCCGTACTTTGAATCCAATCTTAAACTAATACTTCTCCAAATTTACATCATATGATGAATTTACATACATGAATCGCAAAGCATTAGCTTCTCACAAGACAAAAAAAAAAATCTCAGCCTGAATTGATTCAGCAAACGGTAAAACAGGTTTAAGGGACTTAAGTGAAAGCTCTGATAAATCTAAACACATCACATTTTGGCCCGATCATCCATTCATCCTCGTGGTACTTGATCTCGCGAGCGCGTAACGCTGCCGCACCCCTCCATTCTCATTCTAAAACCACTTCCCCCTCCCTCCCATTTCTCTCTCTTTCACGTTTCTCATGACCCACCCCTGAGCAATCGCATTTCTCCCGCAATGTCTACGTCAGTCTACGTCTGCATGGCCATCCATCAGACCGGTAAGGCTGGGCCGCGAAATTTGCACGCTAGGCTACGGGGATAACGACGCGGAGACGCGGCAATTTTCTCCCAGTTTTCTCCCCGCAATGGTACCGGTAGCAATGCGTGGGTATGCATGTTTGTAACAAACGTACCGAAATCCGTACATACACGTGCCCCATCAGTCCTGCTGGTCTGAATTACCAAGCGGGCTCGCGATTCGTGGGATTCCTTGTCTGCGATACCCAGCTAAATGAGCAAGCTGCTTTCGAGAATTTTGTGTTTGGAGGTTATAGACTTAAAGAATGGCGTTGCTGAGGCTCAGATTTAAGTACTGGATTGCTGATTTAATTACCGGTCGGGAGCGGAGAATTTGGATTTAACGTTTAACATTTTTCGCAAGGGTTTACCTATGAGTAAATATTATACTTCCAGTAAATATATGGATTTTAAAATAATTGTAACAACTTTGCTGTTACATTCGTCATTGCTAAGAATTACCGAGTGACAATTTAAGAGCGTATACATCTCAGGATTATGAATGATTAATAGATCTTGGTAAAAAATTCCAACGATTTTACATATTAAAGGCCCAAAATTTTTGATCAATTCGTAAATATGAAGGTTCAGGTGATATGTCATTCAATACTCACGCTATCAGGATGTATCGCAGACAAGCTTTGAACCATAGAGGCGCTGCTGATCACATTCAAGATGGCGTCCACGCATATACAAAGTATACATATATATGCTTGTTATGGAAACTATATGCATACTTTGTATACGCGTAGACGCCATCTTGAATGTGACTGGCAGCGCCTCTACGGGCCAAAGCTTGTCTGCGATACATTCTCATTTCCAAGAGTTTATATCTTACCGACTACATGACAATGATGAATTTACATAAATTATTAATTGAATAGCTATTTTTGCCTAAAATAATGAGTAGAAGTACAAAGTACTTTGAGGAACAAACCAAGCTCAAATTTGCTGTTAATAGTTGCGAATCAAGAGAGAAAAGTAATGTATTGATGGATCTAAAATTCATACGGGCACTATAGAATAAAAAGAAAAATGTGTTTCTATTTATTATTTTAAAAAATACTCAGTTTAAAATAATTCTTTATACTTAGTTTCGGCCTCACCGACTACTTCATTATGATAAATTTTAAGAATTTATTTATATCACATCTATTTTTAGGAAAAATAATGAGTAGACACACAAAGCTCATACTTTGAGGAACCCATCAAACCAAAATTTATAGTGATTAGGTGCAAATTGAGGGAGAAAACGAGAGAGAAAAGTTGCAACACGTGATTATGTTTGTCATTATCATGTGTTTTTACTTGTTTTCTCTTAATTTAAAATTTATTTTAATGAATTTGGGCTCGATGGATTCCTTGAAATATCAGCTTCATGCCTCTGCTAATTATTTTAGGTAAAAGTAGCTGTACTATTAAAAATTGATGGAAATTCATGAACGTAGTCGGCAAGGCAGAAACTCCTGCTGCTGGACTAAATTTTTCCAAACTCCAGGTTTTCAAAAGGAATGAGTAGAGACACATTTTATTGATCGTAAATTTCAAATAAATTATTACATTACTTTTTGAGAAAAGTTACACATAATATATATAAATATATATTGCCTTAATTAATGCTTCTGGATATAATGAGTTATTTTCGGCCCAGGTTCAACTCAGTTTGTAATGCTCCAGAGTTCAGTATCTCGGTAGCTCAATAAAGATTACAAAATCTGATTGGTGCATTAATATTAATTCCAAATCACCTTAAATTGGGAAGCGAATTAGAATTTAACATTGCGATAAAAATGATGATTAATATTCTATACGCTTGTACCATGTATAATACGTACTATTCATGACGACAGGTGTTCTTCGTTGGATACGTATTTAAAACTCACCTGAAACACAAAAAAAATGTTTATGGTCAACTATTTGTTAGTACGAAACCTCCGAATCAATATCAAAGTTGACTCAAATCCTGATAAAATTATTTTTACTTTACAAGTTATGAATTTAATAGAAACTTAATCTAATATAATCATGCAAAGTAAAAAAATATAATCTAGTCACTCAAATCAAACCTTAAATTTGGATTCAAGATATCAAATCAACCCAACTCTTAAACTTCATAATTTTAAATATTTTATTATTTCGATAAGACAACATAACACTTAATAAGAATCCTTTTAAAAAATCATTTAAATCAACCGATTACGATCTTTCAAACAAATCCATCTTTTATCAATCCGAAGAAAAAAAGGAAAACTCAATTAAGAAAAAGAAACCCCAATAGTCAGCGTCGAAATCATTTAGCTGTTGCGGACCAGTCTAGAGAGCTGACGACGAGAGTGTGTAGGTATTGGAGCGCGTTTCATATCAATTAATTGTGTGGATTTATATGCTCTAATGCGCAAAAGGAGTTCGAACAAGCTAGTTGGGGATGGAAAAACCGAAATGAACTAGAAGATTCTGTTTGTCCTCATTTCATGAGAGAAAACATTGAAACTTACGGCTGTATGTACGATTTCTGGAAGGACTGCATTGATAGCGCACTGGGACTCCATGTCCAGAGGTTAAATACCGGATAGGGACGACTGCGTGGATGACTGCTTAAAATGTGCAAAGAACAGAGATACCATGTCTCGGTTGGCTGGATTCCAGGCTCTCGGCCGAGTGACGCTCGACTTGATCAACCCTCGAGGTTATTCTAGTTCAACTCTTAGTTAACGCTCGATCGAGTATGAATCTTTGATACCTCAAAGATCTTATGCTATGTGTACTGAGTTGAGTTGATTGATTCTCGGATTGATTGACTGCATACGAAAATCTACTTTTCTCATCCTATATTACGCAATACGCTAGCGTGAGATCAGTGCAAAAATGAAGCAAAAAAATTAATTACACATACTGTATGGAGCGAAGAACTACAGGGATTTTTACTGTAAATACTGCGGTAATGTTGGGACGCCAAGGCATTTACTATAGTCTTTACCTAACTATTTAATAATTTTTACTGTAGACTACTGGATATTTCTTCCCCAACGAAAAAAATCAGTAGATACCTGTGGTCGATAAATACACTCAATTTGTTAATACGACAGAGCTTCTACATCACTACAGGTTAGTCAACCTCTGGTATCAGCTGGCCTCTTTCATCAGGGATAAAATTACTGTAGTCTACAGTAAAAATTATACAAAATTTTGTTTCATTTTAACCCTTGCTGTAAAAATTACTATGCCTTTTAGTAAAATTAATTGAACACTTTTACAAAAATTACAGAAATTGTCGTGGCGACTCAACTTTACCATAGTATTTACACTAAAAATCACTTTAGATCTATGCTCCTTTATGTACATCGGTTTATGAAACTTGGTGTAAGAAGTACCACACTGAGAGAGAAATATTGTAGAATTTTTAAAATGTCCGTGCTAGAACTGTAATCTGGTGTAATTTTATGGTTATCTAGGGACTTTTTACTTTTTCGAACATAATTATTACCATGATTTTGTTTTGATTTTAACTGTGAAAACAGTAAAAATCACTAGTAAAATGACGGTAAGGAACCAGAAAAATCATTGCAAAATCAGTCAAAAAATCCTAGACGATGAAACCAGACTAAATTATACTTCCAGAACGGTTATTTTTATAATAGTACGTTTTTTCCAGTTTTGTTAAGATAAAGAGAACAAAACAGCTCCTTAAGAAGGCTCATCAACTTTTGTGAAAGTTGAGCCATTTTCCCCTAGGTTGAAATCCACAGTAAAATAAGATTCAGCAAATCTACAGTTAAAATTTCAGGGCATGTTGCCGACCAAAATCGAAAAACAAACTCATTTGAAATATGAAATTATTACATGGATCTTATGAGGAATTTTGAATTCTGTACCGAAAATCATAAATTTTTTCGGTTAAAAGTTGGGCTACATCCTACAAAAATTAAAATCAGGTAGTTGAAATTATCCTCTTTCTAATGAAATCGAAAAAGTCGAAGGTTGTCCAAATCGGAGGTTAACCTCATTTATTCAGTACCTTGGTGTAAAGAAAATTTTCTTAATTACCTAGATTTTTCACATTTTTCGGCTCATGCATGATGGACTATACATGATATTAAGCACTAACTGCATTTTTGATCATTTGTATTCCGTAAATCTTAAATTTATGGAAATCCCCCATGGTGCCCCTACTTAATACGTCACCATCGTGATGAGTCTCCTTGATTTGGCATACAATCAGACTCGCTAGAAGTAACTACCTTTCGTTTCATCCTTGAAACTCATAAATATCGGACAGCCACCAATCACGAGTCACTCTTTCTTCCATATAAGTACGGCCTCTGACACCCCACATCCATTATACTAATATCCATCATCCATCCATCATAATCACCACACTTACTCGACCAAAATGAGCACACACACACGTTCAAAAGAAATAATAACCATTATTCCAAAAACAGGGAAAAAAGTAAATCGAAGAGATCCCAGAAGGAGGAGCCCAACATTTTCCCTGCTCTCTTTTAATTATGAGCAATACACTTAATATGCGTACTGGCAAACACACGAGCGCCGCACCAGATGAGCGCCATAATAAACGTGGCCTGCCCTCCCGGCAAGTTGGTACGCTTTTCCAAACCTTACTCGCTCGCATGGGTGGATTCCGCAGGTGCGCGAGCGTTAACTAATGAAATCTTAGGTTACACTTGGCGCCCCGGCTGCTGCTGTTGTTTTAGCTCCGACACCCTACTACCGACGCCAGCAACGGCAAACGGAGGCAACAAGAGGCTGGTGCGTATAGAGGGTGGGTGGGCTTGTGTGTTTTTGGCTCGTGCAGGCCATCGGTGCGGGACTGGCTTAATCAGAGCTCGAGGAAAGCGAGAGAGGAGGGAAGGAGGGCTCGGTGAGAAACGATTGCGGGTTATTAAACGACGGGCGTGGTAATGAGCCTCGAGTGGGATTGAAAGTTAAGAGGGCAGAAAGGGGGAGAGGGTGCGAGGATTGTGAGGGGTCGGGATTATTTCGCGCTAATGTTCCGATCGAGGGAAGAGTGGCTGGGTTTTTCCGACGGTTTCATGGGGTTAGGTTTGATTGTTTTCGTTGTTGCGTTCTAGAGGTTTTGCCGGTTAGGTGTAGTTCGGTTAACGGTGCAAGAGAATCGTGAGCGTGTGATGTACAAAATATGTGAGATGGGTTCGATATCACGTATAAGAGAAGCAACAATCTTTTTAAGGATAAAAAGTAAATTTCCAGAACATTTTTGATGATTTTCGAGTAATTTCATGATGATTTTATGATGATCTTATAATTTACTGGGTGAACAATTATTCGATTATGTATTTTTTAAATTTCCTAATGATAGGAATTCAGTTAATACGATTTCAATTATAATTTTTAAATCGTTTATAATGAAAAATTGTCTAAAATATTTGAGTCATTTTACAGACTATCCATAAATATACAGCTTCAGGACGAAAATAATCAATTCAAACGTTAGTGTTAGTTTTTATTATCGTTTTAATCTAAAAGAAAAAAACCACTGAAATTCTTTGAATAAATCTATGATTTTTTAAAAATAGTTGAGTATTGTTATACGTGCTGACCAACTATTACAGTAAATACTTTTTAGCAGTAAATATCAAATTTACTTTCTTTTTCAACGAATATTGTATTTGAATTTGTAATTACAGAATCATTCCATGATTTAATTAATTTTATTTATTTCATGATATTTCCTATATTATTTTATTAGATTTCAATTTATTTACATATAATTATGATTTCAATAATTTTCGTTCATTTTAAAATGATTTGTTTAGGGGAACCACAATATTTTAGCTAGATATTTATAAGCAATTCAACCGCTTTCCAATAAAATAAAAACAACAGTAAAATCATATACATCATTCAGCACACGAACGCTCGATCAGCCATTATAATTTATCCCCGGGAAACAGCTCCAGCACAGCAATAGACTTACGCACGTACATATAAGAAGCTAGAAGGCACTCTCGGCTTGAAGCTCGAGTTAATGAATTTCTTCTTTCGGGAGTCCCCTTCATCCCGCATACCCTTGGGCCTCGATTTATTGGCTAATCTACGAGCCGACTTTGGGTAACTTCTCAAGACTCTTACTATATAAGCAGGTAGGCAGGCAGGCAGGCAGTGCAAGCGCTAGAACTGCAGCACGGCAGAGCTCGGGCTTTCGTTGCAATTATTAAGAGGGTGCTAGTCTTGATTAAAAGCAGCAATTCGAACGAGAAAATTATATGCACTTTAGGCTGTGGAGCTGGTTACGTGCGTAATGCAGTAGTAGTAGTAGTAGACACCTTTGGCTGGTTAATGGATTTTCTTATAGGCTGTGCAAATTGCAGCTCGCACCTGTACACTTCTTCAATTACGCATGTAGGGGAATGAGGGTGCGACGCGATGGTTGGGGTGTAAAAGTAATTAGAAAATATTATATAGAAAGAATTTGTTTGTTCTTTTTGGTGTGTCAGATAGATTAAGTAGCAAAAAAGTTTGTTCACCTTTTTTTTCTTCTTATACACAAACAAAAATTGTTAAGTGTCGAGTACCTACGTCAAAGTACGAAGTACGGGTAAAATACGTCACAATTGTTGAAAATTCATGAGAACTATGACGAATTTTACCCTAACTCTTGAGGTTATGCGCTATATCTTCATCAATCTTTGTTCATTAAAAAAAAAAAAAAAACACGTTTCTAATATTTTTTTGTAAACCACCTGACGGACCGAATTTGATACAAAATGCTAATTGGCAATGAAAGACTCCAAATTCAAAAGATTATAATTTATGAATTAATAGATTTAAAAGTAAATGTCATATGAACAAACAAACAAATAGTGACTAAAAAAATCAAGCCAAGCGTGAGAAATTTAATTGTCTCGAACTATCTAGAGGTTTCTGATGGAAGCTTTGCAAAGAGAGGCTTTATCGCGAGCAGGCAAATAAAGTTCCTCTCCCTCTCTGCTCTGCGTTTAGTGTCACGGGAGAATAGAAGAATAGGATAGCAAGAGACTCGCGAGACTGTTGCAGTTTCGCCGTCGAGGGAAATCACGAGCGGAAGTGAGAGAGACAGAGGGTGGAAGAAGAAGGAAACTGCGTTGAGCGGTTTTAATTTGTAGCCGTGGTCCTCGTTTCATGATTTGTTGCTAACTGCTAATTCATTTTCCTTGTCTGGATTTCTGTTGAGTCAGATTTTTTTATGGGGCAGAGAAAAATAGACGGATGGCCGGATACAGGGAAAGGTTAATTTGAAAAATTGTTTTCATTGCTCTAGACAGTGGGTATAAGAAGTTTGTTAAAGAAGTTTAGGGCTCGAGTAATACGTAAAAATTTTTATGGCTGATTGTTTATTGGTTCTTGCAATGCACAAAATAAATTTTTTCAATCGATTGTGACTTCGTGTGACCGTACACGGTGAGACAAAATTGTATTTAAAATATTGTGTACACGTATCGTAACTGTTAAGGTGGTTCTTCACGTAACCAATTTACTTTAACTTTCCGTGAAACTTGGAGAGATTATTATTGAAGATATAAGGAATCTCCTCTCAAAATATCAATCCCCTTTATCAGGTAATTTTTTGCAAACGAATCAGTTAAAAAGTGCACTTTTAACATGGGCTCTTACGCAGGTTATTTTTCCGTTCTACGATATCATGT
>JAPYYV010001708.1:0-24588 GCA_030522625.1 Copidosoma aretas
TTTACGATTATTTTTTTATCATTTGATAAATATTTATTACTTTTTCTAACTACATGATTTTTTAGTTTTTTACAATTTAAATTAAACAATGAATAAATTGTTTTCTAAATAATTGATAAAAGCAAATAATAAGGCATTTGATACAAATTACTCATTAATTACAGTGTTTACAATAATCTTGTCGAGCCCAATATTCTTGAGGACTGAGTCTTGGTATTGTCTTGAAATTAAAAACCATGTCTCGTCTCGACTATTGTCTCGAAAATCAAGACAACACAAGACAATACCAAGAGTACTCTTGTAATCTCGTGAAGCTCTAGTCGCAACTTGCGTGCATGTTATTCGTGTTAGTGATGCAGGTTGGTAAATTTTTTTTCCAAACAATCCTTGGCAACCCCATCCACCCGTCGCGCGCAGAAAGACAACTACAACCCACAATCGTCGGAAAATTCACCACTCCGCGCAGCTCCTCCCGATGAAATTTCCCGTCCGGGGGAAATGGAAAATCAATCCCCTCCCTCTCTCCCGTCCCGCGATAACTCCCTCGCACCAGAGCTTCGGAACGCCGCCGCGGCAAATGGAGAAATCGCGAATCAAATTGAAACGGGCCCTCGATCCCTCCAAGGTCGCCGCTCGGTGCGAACGACACGCGCGCGCCCCCGCGATCGGCTCCTCCTTTTTCTTCTCGCTCGTTCCCCGGCCTTTTTTCTCCTTTCCCATTTTCTATTCTCATCTCGCCCCCCCCCCCCTCCACCTTCCCCTTCTCTCCCAGGAGAGGAAGAGGCTCTCGCGCGTTATTACGTTGATTTACGGCGGATTCGAATAGCTGCCTGCTATACGGGCGCGCTCGGCTGGCTGGAGCGGACGTATTAACGACGCGCCTCCGCTGCATACCGAGCTCAGACGCCCCGACTGGCTCCTTTTTTCCCCCGGCCCTGTTCCGACGGGCGAAAGAGACTCGGCCGCCGGCGTAGTTTTGTTTAATTTCGCTCTAATAGCGACGGAGAGCGCGCGCGCGCGCGCCCAGGGAGAGCTTTTAGTCAATGAGGTGATTCTTCTCCCTCCCGGTGCCGTTCGCGTACATAACCGAGGTTGTTCGCTAGCCGTTGCGTTTCGATCATATTCGAAACTGATGCTACTACGACTGCACGAGAACGGGCGAGCGGTAACAGCTCTCGAAAAGTCCCGTTGGGCGGGAGGGGAAAAATGCGGCCCCTCCGCCCCGGCGCGTTTCACCTGCGAAGAGAAAACTCGCCCGCAGAGTCGACGTTCCAAAGGTACACACGCGGGGAGGCAAGGAACGACAAGTTGGGGGAGGAGGAGGAGCCAGGCTCCGTGGAAGAAAAAGGAGGAAGGGCCGGAGGGCTCCCCTCGAGCCGGGCGCTCGTAATTTCGCATATTACACCCGTTCGTTATTTATTTAGGAGCGATATTTCAAGGGAGCGGCTCTCGGCGAATATTTGCATCCTCGCGCTTGGCCTGCCGCCCCTGCTGCTGGAGCTTTCTCGGGGGGGGGGGGGGGGGGGGGGGGGGGGGGGGGGGGGGGGGGGGAAGGAGGATGAAAAAGGGAATTACAGGAGGAAGGTGAGTGCCTGCCCCTGGAAGGGAGATGAGAAGCGAAGGCGAGTGATACTACCTTTTCGGGGATCTCTTTAAGTTTCGGGGAGGAAGGAGTATCGTTTGGAAACAGAACGAAATGATTATTAGAAGGGAGAGGGCGCTTCCGTGCGGTGTTTTTTACGCGTCAAAGTCCCCGAAAAATGAGCAATACGATGTTGCGGGCAATAGCTAGCACAAAAATATTTCATGCTACGTCCAGAGAGCACGAATTGAAAAGATTTTTGTAGATCTGGTTGCGAATGGAGTTTCTTGTTGTATTGGCTGTTGTTGTTGAAGCCGAATGGAGGAAAAAAAAAGTATAACTTGGTTTATCTGAAAGAGGTTGAACAAAATGATACGACGAAAGGGAAAAATCAATATTAACAAGACATACATGAATGATGAAATATGCTAAGTATTGATAAAAGTGCCCCCAAGGCTGAAGAGTGGACAAGTTGAGAGTTTAAGTGTAAGTATAAGTAGCATTTATTGAGCCAGGTGTGGAAAATAGATTAGAGCGGAAAAAACAATATAATCACAGTATGATTATTACAAAGAAAATTAATGTAGAGTTACAATTGAATTAATACAATAATATTTTTACGCAAAAATACAGTAAAAAATTTAAATTACAAATATAAGTATGAGTGAAAAAATAACAAGAATAGATTTTAAAAAATGTATCCCAATGACCAAATAGTGATTAATACGATGCATGAAATGTGATATTGAAACAGATAAGAGGTTTCTATTTGGATTTGCATAAAAAGGGGTTGAGTGGAAAATGCGAGAAAGGTGAATGCAATGAGAAAAAAGGTACAGAGGTAGATTATGGGTTAGAATGATCCTTGGTGCCACATGTTGATTGCAAAGAGCAAATTTAAGAGGTAAACATGAAGGTTACCGGCAAAGTATCCTTAAAATAGACGAGGAACCTTTACTCACGGACTCGAAACGATTTTTTTCAATCGCACCACCAAATTGTGTAACGAAGCATATGATTATTTTCTTGCATTTTATCCACTACCGTTGAATGAAAAAAGGTGGAATGTTGTAGCTACGCAGGAAAATTTTTCTGCCACAGTTTATGTGAGTTCAGAATTGGTTTTACTTATTTACATTGCTAGCAGTCCAAGGAATCATTCTGCCAAGGACAACGCCTGAGGCGTGAAAAACCTGAAGACGCTAAAAATAGGAGAAAAAAGCTCCGAGCAGTGAGATAAAAAGAAAGTGCCAGTGAGAGAGGAAGAATCATGAAGAAAGCGTTGCGAATAGAGAAAAACGCTAGGGGAGCTTTGGAGGCGAAAGAAGAAGGAGAGTACAGAATAAGAGCGCGAATAGGCTAGAAATAAATAAAACAGAATACAAAGCGTGGATCGCGAGGCTGCATAAGCAAATAAAAAGGAACAAAGAGAGAGAGAGGGAGTTGGAGCGCGTAGAGGGTTGATTTAGTAGTATTTTCCGGGAATACTTGCACGATAATTCAGAAAGACGCGCAGCGAATACTCACCACCTTACTCCCTATTCAGGGCGAAAAGAAACCCTTCTCTTTTCATCCTATAGCCTTCTCTAGTCACTGTTTTTTTTTCTTTGTCCTTTTTCTCGTTGCTTGGTAGTTTCAGAGTGACGCCTTGACGACGACAACGTCTCGCCCGCCCACTATTTTTCCTCCGCGAGGCCGTTTTGCATTTTCCAAGCGAAATAAGGTCTCTCAGAAGCCAACGAACGATTTTGCTGGCGTTTTACTACCGAGAAGCAGCTCAAGGAAAAACCTTTGAAGCCAGGTTGCGTGGGTCTGTGTATAACAAGGCTTCTGCCTGGCCCTAGTACGCGAGATGCCTTCACTTTTTATCCGGTGGAGTTGTACATCGCTTCCGAGGTCTCATTTGGTTTTTTCTGCACGCAAGTTCGAGTTCAGATCACGTATTACTGATATTATTGATGTGGAATATTTTTATAATGTTTCTCGGAAGCGACTTTTTTCTCATTCTTCGTGTTCTCAACTCTACGTGTGTGTACACTATCACAAAGATAAGGGTTATGTTTCTACGTGTTTGTTTATGGAAGTTCAAGAATACTGGTGGCAGTTGATTGCATGCTTTTTTCAATGGGGAACGTGAGTGTAATAAACATTTTAATTATATTAGGTCAGTCAGCCAGTTTATCAAAAAATATTGAACACGTAATGTTTTCATTTTTCATGTGAACAAAAAATGACGGTGATATCGTACATCAAACACGGAAAGAAGTATTTGACAGGTTAGTCGGTGCTGCCGCGCCGAACAGTGTGCTCAAATGTGACTGGGAAGGTAAGGTTATAACCGTATATATAGATATACAATCCCATGTTCTTCCAGTCACATTTGAGCACACTGGCGCCGACTTAAAAACTGCGTCAGGCGGCGCAGATAACCAGCGCGCATTGGTCGTGTTTCAAGATGCACTGCGCATCTAACAGCTGACATACCGGAAAACACGCATTGAATTGAAATTTGATAAAGAGCTTTTTTGTTTGTCTTGACAAGCTTAATATCTTGGTATAGTTTTCCTGGAACATACCTGCAAGAAGCGGATTTCACGGTGCCCACGAGTAGCAACTTTTACGATCTAGGGGTGAACTGTCCAATAGATGAACGGTTAAGGAAACTTTCGTATAGCCTTTAATATCTATGAACTTATAATATTTAAGAACAAAAGGATTTTTTACTGCAATGCAAGAATATGTTAGGAATCATAATCAAGTATAACAAACAAGACATCATGTCTGATAAAAAAATTAAAAATTAAAAAGTTGAAAAATCGCTTCGGGCCCAGTAGATGAACAGGTTAAATCATATGGGCGAGAGGTAATAAAACTGTCTTTTTGTACACAAAATATACAATTGATCAATGTTAAGAATACATTCCTTGCAATGGGGTGGAAAAGTATGTTGATACTTAAAATTTTCAACATGAATACATTTTTGAAAAAATCGTTCATCTACTGGTCGTCAGCACTTTTTGTCAGCAACTTTTAGTCATAGAACCAAAGGCAGAAAAAAAGTCAGAAAGAGATCCGGAATCTCGGTAACAAACAGTCAACGACTTGGTAATCAAACGAGCTCATGTAAAACAGAGTTATGTGACAGATACGTAAACAAAAAAAAAAGGATTTTTTAGTAAAGAGGTAAGAGAAAAACAAGGCTGAATGACACATCTAATTGGTTAGGAGGCATAAGGTTCGTTTGGAAGCCGAAATAAGGCGACCGCGGGCGACCCGCGTTAGCCGGAAGTCGCCCGAACTTGACCAAAGAACGCTCGTTCTTTGGTGAAGCTCGGGCGACCAAAGCTTAACCAAAGCTTAACCAAGCTTACCAACCAGCTTAACCAAAGAACGAGCGTTCTTTGGTCAAGTTTGGGCGACCACGGGTGGCCATCAGCTGGTTTTTGTTTTGCACTTTCCAGCCGCTTTTCAAGGTTAAGCTTTGTGAAGCAGTCATGGAACCTGAGGATGCAAAATTGGACTTGGGTAGTTACTCAGTAAGTACGATTTTGTATGTTCGAACTTATGACAAAATAAAACTGTATAAGATTGTAATTAATACGTGTATCAGGTTAAGCCCGTTCAGTTGATGTGCGAAAGTTGTAGCTTAAGTATAGAAAGGAACTACCTGTGTGACCATTCCTGTTTCCTATCCGACTGCTTTTTAGAAGTTGCAGATAATTACATCTATTTCATCCCAAACAGTAAATTGTGACTTGGTTAATTATTTAATTTTTCAATTTAACGTCATAAGACTCGTACGTGAAACTCTTGCCCGGAGCAAGGTACACAAAAACCAAAGAACCTGAAGTTTTGTGGACCGCTGATAAAGTAAAGTTGTTGCTAAATTTGTACGTCGCCATCAATAACAGCTACGCTGACGGTAGTATTCTAACAAGAAAACACTTGCACCGTAGCATTTGTGATGGAATAAAAAAACATGGTTGTAATTTATAATTTCGATGTCAGCCAAATAGAGTACAAAGTGAGGAACTTGAAAGATCAGTACAAAAGAAAAGTCGATAATAAAGATCCAAAACAAACAGGCAGAGCTCGCTTAAGTTTACCGTATGAAAAGTAAGCACATTTGAAGCTGCAACAATTAAATGTTAATAAAATATTAAAATGAATTAAATTATTTACAGGGAACTAGAGAATGCCTTTCGTTCTGATCATGCACTTAACCCTACTGCGACAATTGATGGTTCAACAATATATATAAATACATCGCCTGTCGTCGAAGACTTAGGCCAGTTTCATTCATCAATGATTGCTGTGGCTAGTGAACAAAATGTACTGCATGAAATGGATACGTCACTTAATGAAAGCCAGTAAGTATTAATGCTAATTTGAGTATTTGATTTAAATACATTACAAAAGCTTGAAATAGCTAACTACATTTCTGTTCGCAGAGAAGAAACAAACAGCCCTGAACTGTCGAAAAAAAAAAGAAGACAATGTAGCATTATTCTGCGAGGATCCGAAACTGATTTGAGGGAGCGATGGCATGAAGAAAATAATGATACGAAAGACAAACTGATTAACTTGAGTTGGCTCTAGATAATACTGCCCGTCTCTTTCCAAAGCCATATTGTGTGAAAAACACAACAGGATCTGATGACTTGCAATCTACGCACACCAGGCTTTAGTCGCAAGTGATAAAGGCATCTAAATCTACAGAAATTAAGAAGTTGTTAGTCATAGAGTTAATGCTGTAAATGGAAGTTTTGAAAGTTCGATACCTTTGTTTTAAAAGTCCAATCGTATGTTCTACAGATATTCTGCATTTAGACAGATGCTGGTTAAACTTTCTGTAAGATGGTTGTAATTAACCGTTATCTTTGTAAGGGGTTATCAAGTGTTTTAAACAAGGATATGCAGAATCCCCATGTAGGTACCCATCTGTAAATTTTAATGAATACATAATTGAACTTCTAGACGGGTTAATTTAACAATATAACTATAATAGAGTTACAAACATGAACCTACTTAAATCACTGTTTGATATCAATGGTTACACAGAAGAGTTTTTAAACAATCTAGCATCATGTACCGAGCCAGGATATCCAGCACAGAAATCGATGATACGCATATTATGGTCGCAGACAATTTGCAATTGTATAGAAAAATAATCTTTTCGATTATAGTAGATGTTGGGACTCTCTGTGGGCCTATCGATCTTTATGTGAGTACCATCAATACATCCAATAACTTCAGGAAAATTGTACTGATGTAAATAATGAGCTTTTGTAATGGCGGCTTCTTCTGGAGTTGGCCAGCTTATAAACGTTGGAGCAAGACTTCCAATAAAGTCAGATATTTTTGAGATAATATCAAACAAGTGACTTTTTGAGAGATCGAATAGGTTTGTTACTTCAAGATACGTTGCTATTTGATGCCCTACAAACCACAGAAAGGAATATATTTTAGTTTGTCCGTCGGTCGTTATCTACGAATTAAAATAATAGTTGTATTACAAAATACCATATGCATAATTAAAACAATAGAAATACCAAATCTTTATAAAATAAAACATTTATTTACCAGTTTTAAGTGGCTTGCAATAATCAGAATTGACAGAGTTTTATTAGGTGATTGACAACATCTCGAGAAAGTCGAAAGTGGCTTATGAACTCTGTATTGGTGTAATTGTTTATAGTTTCTTCAAAGTTTTTGATGCAAGTTCTTTGCTTTTTTTGCAGCAGTCATCATAAAAGGACTCTGATTCAAAGAAATCACAGTATTCATCAAGATCTAGTGATGATTCAGAACTGTATTCTGTGTCCGACGACGAACTTGAAGACGATGAAGATGACGAGGAAGAAAAACTATCAATACAGTCGTTTTCCATTTCGGTGTCCATTTTTATTAACTATTAATGCGCCACAGCCAAAAAAAAATTGTTAACAAAAACTAGCTGATGGCCGCCCGCGGTCGCCCAATTTCGGCTTCCGAACGAACCTAATATTAGACGGAAACACAGAAACACTAACATATATACTTTTATAAGGGGATTAGGAATTAGATATGCTGTTGTGGAGATGAAAAGGAGAAGTATTCCAGAAAATCTGATATAAAGGATGAAATAATGTATTCGAATAAAACGGATAAAGCCATTAAGAGGCAGGTACTAATAAATTAAACTTCTTGTCTGAGAAGTATATAAAAAGACAAAGGTAAATATGCACACGCAAATGAAGAGACACAATCACATACATATAATTAGACAATTAGAGACTAATGTAAATATATCGAAACTTAGAAACAGAGGCAAAAAGTAATAGATACAGTATGCATTTGGTTCAGGAAGTGGACGGTGTTGAATTAAGGCTGGTCGAAAGATAACTTCATAATTAGCGTTGAACAAATACCGAATGAATATCTGCTTTTGAATTCTCGTCAAACTGGGGCTGTACGATTTTTTAATTTTTAATTAGTGTCAGATTACATGAGGCTGGGTCCTAATGGTTGTCATATTTACTGTTAGATCCAGGCTGGATTTTACATTATTTTTTACACTTCTGTTTGAGCACCTTGGAGGACTTCTATGAATGTAAATACATTCAGGTTTAATTGATAAAGCTTACAATCGCATTGTTTGTTAAATTAGTTATGAATATGTAATATTTATTGTTGAATTATTTGACTAAAATACTTCACTTTCTAAAACTTTGTGTAAAGTTTGTGAAGAGAAAAGTTGATTTCGTGGTGGCTGTGACACCTCCACTAACGCAAAAACAACACTTGAGGGCTCTTTATTCTCGTCCTGGTCATGTAGCACTTTTTCTACCATGGGCCCTGCAAACGCCCAAATATAAAAGAAAACGTTAGAAGTAGGGAAGGAGAGTGTTTAATCGTTTTTTAGCATCGAAAATGTGTCATTTTAATGCTACGTTGACAAGATTTATATAATCCGAATAACACTTTTATGACCAATAATTGATTTCATGTCTGATAAAGTTTATTTTTAATGGATAAATTATACATTCAATGCAAGGACTTTTCCATTTAAGTGCCTATATTTGATAGGCTATCTAAAAGTGCTATAGACAACTCCCTAAAATACAATATCATTTATTTAATGTCACGCAAAGAAAGTTGTTTTACTGCTTGTAGCGCAGTACCTGTAAACACTGTCCATAAGTGCATACATTTGGACAATGTATTTGATAGCTAAGAGGTTTTCCTTGCTTAACTTATTGGAACGCATTATTTAGCATTTGTCCTTAGTGACTTAATGCATGTATAACTGTACTTTATATCCAAATGTATATGTACATATTCTTTTTACTGACTTTAAACATTTAGACAACGTACGTGATGTGTTGCAGGCATAATGTTAAGGCTCAGTTTCTCGTAGCACAATTTGTTTATTCCTGTATATCGTGATATATATAATCTTAATACTTGCAGAACATTCTTGAGAGCAATTTGAAAATATCAAGCTCTTTAATTTTCAAATGTGAGACAGTTTAGCAAGGTTTTAGTAGTAACTTAATGTGTCCAGAGAACTCATTTCACATTCAAAAGCTGTACTTTTGTATAAACATGAGTTCGGCAGAGTTCCGTAATTCCGTTGGTCAAACTTTGGTTCAACTTGTACCAAATATACTTCTGAAAATATTGGGTGAATATTAGGCAAAATTACGATTATTTTACGTGGAGGAAGAGAACTATATGCTCTTAATGTTTGGTGCTGATCAAGTTATGGATACAATGTTTTTTAATTTTCAGCTACCACAATTTTTCAAAAAACACAGTTCCAAATTTTTATCTTTTCAAAATTAAAAGAAATCAAAACTTTAATCTTAAAATTGTTGTCGAGTTTGTATACAGAAATTTTTATATGAATTACTTATTGTATTTTTCGTTTCCTGTCATATACACATATTATTTTTGGTTAAAACCACGTAGTAATATACTATTAACTAGTTACTTCCTGGCCTCAACATGGCATTTCGACACTATTGGTGTATTATGCCAAACGGTATTAAGCACTTTATGAAACGGTAATTTATTTAATCGGTATTGTATAGAAGGAAAGGATCAGAGGGTTCAGAGAGGTTCCATTCGTACCCAGGAAAAAGCAATTCATCCATTGAAAACTTTTCGCCCAATGTAGGAAGGGAACCACGACTATTAAGATGTATAGAGGGAGACGCACTACCCACAGAGCTATCACCTGGCTTACATGCAATGTACTTTATTCATAAATTGTATTTGCTTCCTAGCTAATAATTGTATGTTTGTATAGAAGCTCTATATTCGTAATAAACTTTTGATACAATGTTCATTTATAGCAAGCGTACACATCTTACTATGTTTGAACCTTCATTTAACATTTATGGAACGTACATTTAACATAGATTCACCTCAGATTCAACCCATATTCAAATGGATTCATATGGAATCAGCACTGATTCAACATTGAATTAATGCAGAATTAATTTAGTTATTTTCTACGGAGTTCAGTGTCTCTATACTCACTGATTCAGCGTTGAACCTGAACTGATTCAGTAATGATTTAGCATAGATTTCAACATAGATTCAGCGCTAAAATCCATGTTGATTTAGCGTTGAACTTTTCGGCAGGTTAGCGTTTTAAAGTACCGGGAATTAGGTGCTTGAAATATAAATTAATAAATTTATCAAACAAATGTGCTGGCAGTCGAGCATATTTGGTTACCGAGAATCAGATGCTTAATATATAAATCAATTTAGTTATTTACTACAAAAACAGGTATTTGAGCGTATTGCGTTATCGGGAATTAAGTGTTTGGGATATATTTAATTTCATTAGTTAAACGCACTTTGTAGCGTAGCTCTTATGTTGTCCATGTCCATTCTATGCTGTTGGACGTTTAATAAGATTGTCCAGTTCTTTCGTCTAGTCCATTAACATCTCTGTCAGGCTGCCAGAATCGGACCAGACATTGGGGATTGGCACCACGTATCGACTGTATAGTTGCCACAAATTTTCTTCTGATCGGAAAGTTAAATTTACAATTTTTTTCAAATTTTCAGCTATTACAATTGATCAAAAATACAGTTTCTAATTTTTATTTTTAAAGAAACCCTTTTAGAATTTCGTAATATTTATTTTTTTGCAGGAACTTTAGTTTTCGATCTTGAAATTTCTGTCGGATCCGTTTGCAGATTTTTTATCTGCATCGCATATTATTTTCATACGCTTTTATATTATATGTTTTTAATTATTTCGTACTGGCTGTCTGTCTGTCTATCTATATGTCTGTGGCAGGATAGGCAGAATCTTGCAATCAATTTCTCACCAACTTTTCGGCTAGCTAAAAACATTTTTTCTTCGGTAGATAGACTTGGCATCGATGACAATTGTTACCGGCGATGGTGAGCATAAAGTGTTAATAAATATAATTTCATGCAAAAATATAGCACAGAACAATTTTTTTTAATTGACTCGTCACAATTGTAGAATAATGGTTTTTAAATGAGGCTAGTGCTGCGAGTGCCGCCAAGCAGGAGAAGTGAGAAATGCGAGCAGCAGCAGCCGCCTGTCTGCTTGAGCAGTTCCAATTGGAGTATAAATGAAACCTTGCGCATCACAAACGATGCGTGATTACGTCTATATACTTACGCTTATCCTGCCGTTCGATACAAAATTAAATAATTTCTAAAGTTAATTTTATTAATATTCGGATAAGTTATTATAGTATAAGAATTAGTGATCCGTTGGGGGAAAGGTGGAGAAATCACTGATTCTTATATTATAATAATATACACCTGGAAGGCACCTACGACTACCTAATCAATTCGGATAAGTTGTTCAGTAAGCACTGGAGTTGTTCGTTGGGGATCGTACACAGCATCAGTATAAATAGTTGACAGTTTGTGTATTCCGTACATTTGAAAAAATTATGACTAAAAAGTTAAAAATAATAAAATTAATACAAAAATTCACAAAGATACACTCTAAAGCACGTTCTAAAAATGCATCACTTAGTCACTGCGTGTCAAGTACTCATTATTATCCTATTATCGATTAATTGGATATTTATGTACTACATATACGTATTTACTGAAGTGATCCTACAGCAACGGAAAAGTTTTCTTACACATCATTCTAGTGGCAACATTTTATAAGACATACTATATGACAAATTTTAAGTTCGTTAATTTAAAACTATGAATGTGTTTATTCACTTATCATTAGTACCACTAAAAACAGTTGAATGTATACCGTTAATACTATTCAGATAGCATACGGCAACGCTTATCGAGCAATCATTTAAAGCTACACCATTTTGGAAAAACGTCTCATGCAGTGAGTGTTCGAACGACAGAAGAATCGCGTTTGGATCAGCACTTCTTGGACTGAAATAAAAAGGTATGATATTGTTCTCATAAAAAAAAAGCTAATTTTGGAACAAAAGCGTGAGTGAAGTAGATTTTGCACGAGTGTGAATCTTGTCACTTGGGAGGAGTAGAGGGTGACAATCACATAATTGTAACATTCCATTCAAGTACTAGTTACGTAAACTACTTATTTTTGCATCCTCATAGAAGAAGCTTCGTAACGGTAAAAAAATTTTTTTCTAGAAATACGTTAGAAATGCTCTACGTAGTGTCTAGTATGAAAAAACACCATTTTTATAAAAAGTCTGTCTGTCTGTGTGTGTGTGTGTGTGTAATCAGTGATATTTCAGGAAACCAACGGTAGATTTCAATGATTCTGGGCTTACAATTTTAGTTTTCTCATCCTTATGGCGGCTCGGAAAAAAAATTTGAGTTTTACACCTTATTAAGGCTTTTATAATGATTTCTATGGTCAACTGAGTGGTTTTTTACTCCTTTCAGGGTAAACAAAATTTGATTCGAATTTATAAATAGTGTTATCCTATAGAGCGTCAAAATAACCCTATTATTCATTTAGAATCATTTTGATAAAATATTATGTTTAGTTTTTATTTAAAAAATACTGAGTTTTTGTGAAAAATCCCTCATATCTTAAAAACATTTTGAGTGATTTCGATAATTGAAGGCTTAAAACATTTGTCTTTATATCCTTGCATTATAACAAAAATTCAAGTTTCATACCTTATTAAGGTTGTTGTAACAATTTTTTATGTCGAAAAAGCGGTTTCTTGCTACTTTTAGGATGAAACAATTAAAATCGATTGCTTTAATATTTGTATCTCATATAGCATTAAAAAATCTTCAATTGATAAACAAATTTTTTTTACTTCAGGCGGTTTTTTTTTTATTGAATAAAGTCTACAATTTTTTTTATGAAATCATTCATGTCTCAGAAACCCTCTAAATGATTTTCATGATCTAGTGCTCGAAGTGTTTTTTTTGTATCCTTCTATAAGTTAACAAAAAGATTGAACGTTTTATACCCCATCAAGGTTGTTATAACAATTTTTAATCCTAAAAAAAACAGTTCTGGCTGTTATTGGCGTGAAAAAATTTATATTTGATTTCATCATAGTTATATTCTATAGATAATTAAATTGTATAATTCAATACTATTTTAACTACAAGATAGTTGTATCACGTATATCAATTTCAGTAATAATTTCTAATTATTAGTTGATTTGTTTTTAATTAAAAAAAAAATTAACAATATTTTTTATAGTATTCGGGTAAAAATTATAATCTTATTTTTCAAAGAATTTCACACCATAGAGCATGTAATAGCTTCTTTCCACATTTTAAATCATTCTAATATTTGAATAAATTTTTTTTAGTTAAATAATTGTGAAAGAATGTTGTTGAGGAAGCTTTATGCTAATTTATTGGCAGCGGTTTTTAACACTAAAAGTGCGAAGATTCTAGTTTAGAGTGTTTCTATTCGTACAAATACGTACTGCATGTTAATCTATATGTGAAATAGTACTTTGTAATGTACTTTGCATGTTGTGTTCAAATTATGCACTTTGCCTACTCCGTAGAGATATGAGAAACTAAATTCCATGTGAAGTGACAGGAATTTTTTTAATCACACACTTACTGCAAAAAACACGTAGATTATAAACAATTATCTCACTAAGGAGAATATGATGAACTTGCATACATATAGCTCATGCCTGAAAATAAATGCATCAGCCCATTTTCTTTTTTTCTATAAATGCGCGAAATAATGATGATGGTTTTGATTATATTTGTACTTATGCATTACAAAATGTCAATAAATAAAAATTTATGGCAATTCGTATTGAGTTAATGCTAGTATTGTAAACATGCATTGGATTATCACACATCAAAGTCTCTGATAAAGTAATCTATACTCCTTAATCTTTTTTCTTACAGAAAAATCCCTTTTTTTAATACTCGTTCTTGCATATCAGACTCAGCATAACTGGAACTGTTGAAAAGAAGTTGCGTCATCGACGTTAATAACAGAGAATATAAAATTACATCAGGTCTTACACCATACTCCAGTGGCAGAATGTTTCAACATGGGAACGAAGGTGACGACAAGGATTTAAGTAGCGAGCCTGGCAGAAGTTCCTCGCGACGTTCACATTTCTGTCATATATGTCACAAACACTTTTCGCACTCCAGTAATCTTACTGTGCATATGCGTATTCATACAGGTGAGAGGCCATACAAGTGCTCGAGATGTACGAAATCATTTAGTCAAAAGAATAATCTTTTAGCACATATGCGCAGTCATACAGGGGAGAAACCCTACAATTGCTCAATATGTCCAAAATCATTTAGCTTAAAGGGTAATCTTGCAAGGCATAATATACGTACCCATTCAAGCAAAAAGCCTTTTCAATGCTCAACATGTCCAATGTCATTCGAGACAAGCGACGGTCTTGCAGTGCATGAGCGCACTCATAAGAAGCTCTATAAATGTTCAAGATGTTCAAAATCATTAAAATATCAAAGTAGTCTTGCAAGCCATTATGAACGCTTTCATACCCACGATAAGTCTTCTAACCACTCAAAACATTCAGAATTATTTAGCTCAAATACCAATCTGACAGTGCATCAGCTCATTGATGCGGCTGAAGGGCCATCCAGCTCTAATGTAGGTTTAACAACTCCTTTGATTTGGTGGAAACTTCTACCACATCTTGGGACTCAGAAACACCATCACTGCATCTTTTGCCCAGAAAATACCGCCAGTAAGGAAGATCTTGAAAACCATATTCGTAACATTCATCGCTTTCGCTGCAATTCATGCGGAATAAGTTTCGACACATCAAATCTTTCAAAGGAGCACAATAATTATATTCATAATCAGCCTTTTCATTGCAGTTCGTGCCCAAAAAGTTTCGAAACAATAACTCTTTTAAGGTCGCACAAGTTGTTTATTCATCATCAGTCCTTCCACTGTAATTTGTGCCATATAAATTTTGAATCATAAAAGCTTAAACTATTTATTTATATTATTTATACCTATAAAAATTGTACTGAGCGCTTTCACACCAATTTGTGCGAGGCAAGTTTTAAAACATTGTATTTTTAAGGATGTACAACACTTATAAGCATTGTAATCTCCATTCGCAAGTGGCTTCGCCTTGGTTCATTTCCAATGTCCCTACAGATAATTTTATAACAACTGTGCGACCATCATCTGCCATGGTTCATTTGAGGTATTACTATTGTGAAAAGTTAAGGGTTGACATAATGCGGTAAGAGAGTTCTTTCGTTGGTTGGTGTTGAATGGGCTTCTGGTGGGAAGTTAACTAATTATATTTATGTATGGTCGAGTTAGCTTCTGGGTTATGGCAGTTCACATTTAAATTAACTGCGAGTCATGAATCTATAATACTACATTAAACATAAAGCATCTAGTCCTTCCAGTGTTCGGAAAAAAATTTTATCGTCTTTTTGTCACATAATCACTAATTGCGAGTCATCTCAGCTTTATTTAAACAGTATGTTTGGCATTTTCAAATAGAAACTTATTACAGTTCATTGAAATATAAAAGGCAATTCGATCACGAGTTTACATAAAAATCCGTTGTACCTTGAACAATCTGAATGACTCATGAAATAATTTAAAGACACAAGCAATATTAAAATAGCTCTTGAACTTAATATCAATATATTCTGACAGCGTAGATCGATGCACATTAGTGATGGATACTATTTTTCCTATCAAGGGCGCATAGCGAGCACTAAAAACGACTTAGGTAGGATATAGTTATTTACGCAACAAATGTATCCGGTGGAGACGATTCCCGCACGAGTAGTGATAGACTTGCACAAATGGCAGAGTTTCTGGCATCATCCACAAGTGTGATTCTATCACACAAGTGCTGGAATCGTACTGCACGAGTTGCATACAAGATTTTTCATACTATGTGCGTGGGATATCAGTATTTCCCACACACTATTATGAAAAAGAATTATAAATATTCTTGGAATAATTTAAGAGTTCGTGTAAATTGAACTCTGCCATTACATCGAGTTTGCAGAAGAAAGCATGCGTATACTTCTATAGAAGTTATGGTGCAAAGTGCGTCTATTTAATATCCATGTGTTTATGTTATATTTTCAAGTGTAGGGAATTAACGATTAATTCAGATAAAAAGAAGGTGGTGAGCATGTTATTGACAATATGCTGACTCTCATTGAACACTACAGAGTTAGGTGAGATCGGTACAGCAACGTTCAATTGTTTAGGCTCCCATACGTTCTTGTGTAATAATGCATACTTATGTTTATTTAGTATACTAATAAACTTTAAAGATTGTATTTCATAAATTGATTGTTGAGTTTTTTTCTGACCATATACATCTACACCTTGACACCAGCTCGTATATAAAATGAGTATCCACTCACGAGAAGTACTGTTGTGGATATAACTTGAACTTTGCGGGCTTGGCTTCTCTTGTACTTTTACAATTTACAGTGGAAAAACTTACTATACTGCGATCGCCGCGATGAATTATAGATATTTTTTCACATAAATAATTTTTACTGATTTTTCCAGTACTAAGTTTTTAATATGCTAAGAAATCAAATTGTTTTTATCATAGGGTCCTGTAATACTACGTAAACTACTACCAGCTCAATGTAATACTACGTAAAATTCTACAGACATACTTCAGGAATCGAGTAAATTTATTTCAGAAATTATAAACTAATTGTGGTCAAGGAAATCAAGCATTGCCTGTTAGTAGGTGAGATTCCATAGTAAAGTAGATCTGTAGTGAGGTAAAATAACATAGGCAGATTTGATATCAACTAAGACGTTCTAAAGTTTCTACGTAATACAAGACTATCTGTATCACAATTATTGTTACATTTACCTGAAATAGTTTAAAATATTTAAAATCATTTTTCGGGTGTTATGTCATTCTTTCCGCATATGTAGATACTATCTAAAAAACGATGTTAAAATATCTGTATGTACAAAATCGAGATAGCAAAAAAAAAAATTTCTTACCTAAGGTGATTCATTTTATATATGGACCTTTACTACGCCTTTAGTAAAAAAAATATCTTTTGCCACTGATGCGCATTCGTCTAGGGCAATGACTATTAAGCGATCGCCCTGGAGGAGATGTGCACCAGTAACGAATATATCAGCAGTCACTCTGTCGCTAATTAGAACATAAATAATTGAGCCGGACCTCAAGCTCAAGCTCCTTTAATTCGAACTTTAAAAAATATTTCCTCTTAATTTTCAATTGATATTTTGTTATTCACGCAAGAAAATATTAGATTTGTTGTAACTCTTGATCAGGTTAATACTCTGAGCGCACTGGTCGACCGCGGCTGCCTTGCGAATACACGTTTGTTGACCAGATCGTCCAGATCGCCCAAGGCAAGCTGCTCAAAAAGTGAGGGAACGTTCGAATCGTCATCATGAAGCAATACTTGCCCAGTTTTCAAGAATTGTGGTCTCTACATCACTTTAAAGTAAGTACTTAAATATGCAATTGACTAAAAGTTCGATATTAGCAGTAAATAGTATTCAAGACATGAAATATATCGTCTTTACGCAGTATATAGGTTAATTGGCCAAACTACTCTGCAGTGGCAATGGCTCAGTCAACAGAGATAACTCTGATTAAATGGTTACATTTTTTATTTATCAAATAAATGTCTTGAACGAATTACGATTTCAATATTTTGTGGAATAGCGTACCGAACGACCGCGATGTGGAAAATGTGGAAATAATATTTCGGATGAACTTTATATGCATCCTTGCCTTGCCATGTATCGCGAAGTATAAATTGATGGACTTTACCTTTATCTCAGTGGTATAATAAACATTTGAAATAAACATAGAGTTAAATAGAAATTAAAACTTTGAACAGTCAATATAATTACTCGATATTCATAGTTGAATTATTTTACTGTGTAACAAATATTATAGTGTCAAAGTTTTATAAAATTGTTCCGCATAATTTTCATGTTTAAAAGAAAGATCAACTTTGTTCTATAAGATATAATTATTTCGAACATTGGACTGAGATTTTTCAATCAGAATTACCATAAAAATTCGTTTTTCGAAATTAAAAAAAATATTGTGACAAACTTGATAAGGTATGAAACTTAAATTTTTTCCAAACCGTTATACAGACAAAAAAACAAAAATTTTAGGCCCTGGATGATTGAAATCGATTCACGGGTTTCTGAGATATGGTGGATTACACATGTACTCACGCGCACACATCATGGACAGATTTTTTTTAAATGGCTTATTTCGATCGCCTACATCATAAAAAAACTACTCAAACATGTTTTCGCGATAAGTTCATTTTTGACGAGGAAGCAACCACTAATAGACTTGGTTTCTCATGATCGTTTCTGGAACGTAGTCAGATGGTGGTTATGTTGCCGTCACTCATTTATGAAATGTTGAAAAAACGTTTACTGTACCAGAAAAAGTGTTAATTTCGACCTTTCAACAGCGTTTTTAAAACGGAGATACAATATAATTTTACGGGCATCGTTTTTGAATGGCCAATTTCAAAGTACTTTAACGTTACCGAAGGAAATCGTACTACGTGGGTACATGCAAGTTTAAGTATGCATTGAACAATACTTCCATACTTCCACTGTTGGTATAAGTGTTGATACCACGAGATATAGCGTTGACCGCCTACATACAACGCGTATTTGGTATACGCATTTTATAAATGCAATAACAAACACAAGTATAATAGCTTAATGAGCTTAGAAGATTCAGCCCTTCAAAGTAAAATTTTCATCGAAATAATATGATAGTGTATTAAGAACGTTTATCACTTCGCTATTTCATGCCTAAACATTCATTTTTTGTCCTCCAAAAATGAAATAAAAAGGCACAAAAATAAAATTCCTTACCAATGGTTAATGACTTCTCCCGTTCATATGAATGTGTAAAAAAGCTCGAAGAAAACGATGCTCTTGTCTACCCTATGGATGACAGCTTAGCTGCAGTTAACAATAGCCATTAAAAGTCGCTCAGCCTTACATCTATACAAGCTATAATATTCGTAAGGGCAGGTATTCTCGCACAATCACACGTTTGGATGTCGATGTTTATTATTTCCATTCTGTCTTGGTGCAGTCCCACGATGTGTGCTTTATTGCCGCGATATCGCACGACGGAGTAGGTAAGCCCATAAAAATGACTACCGAATCGTTTTCGCGACCATATCGTCTGACTACTTCCCGCTGAGCTGGAATAAACGATATTGAAATTTCTCGATCGAACTGCCGTGATTCTGCATACTGCAAGATTTTACCATGGATGTAACTGCATGTACGGGTGTGAATTTGCTTTTTGTTACTTTTTATCATCGATGATGAATTATTGTTGAAATATCAACATAACATAACATGAGTATATAATAGCGATTCAAAAAATTACTCTCTATAAAAATACTTACGAATGAATCTTTATTCTATCGATGCTGACAAGTAAGACTGGAAAACTCACCCTACTTTCTACCTCGTAACGTTGACATCTAGTCCTTTTGATCTTACCATTCTCGATCTCACATCAGCCACACAAGCATCTACGCATGAACTCGAGCACCGAGATTGCACGGCTCTCTCGTCTGCAGAGACTCCGCCCGGGGCAGGCTCAAAATATTGTCATTACTATTACAACCTATAAAAGGGATTTTCCCCCTGTTTGCCGAGCGTTCGCATATATATACGTACAGTTACGCGTCATAACTCTGAGATTTATTCGTCCCTCTTTGTGCAATACCGCACACTGCTTTTCTTTTTTCCCTCTCCCCCCAACCTAGTAATGCGCTTTCTTATTAGAGCTGTACTCGTGAAAAATTTATTAGCCGTTCGAATGTTCATCTCTCCCGTGTGTAGCAGAGAGAGAAAAAAAAGAGGGAGTTAGAACGAGAGGAACAAAAGGGCCTGTGCACGTCAACTGGAACGCCAGTCACTCTTGGCTCGAGTTTCGAGCGACATATTTAAAAAAGGGGTTCGCTGAACTTAGCTGTAACTTGGATAAGCCGCGCCAAGTCGTTCCGATCGCTGCCTCCTGCGCTGCACTATTACTCAAGACGTTGGGATTCGAGTGTGCTGCTATTGCTGTACAGCTCCGATTAGCTTGATTGATCGTTTTCTTGCTTTTCTCTGTTTTTTCTTCCGATGAATCATGAAAAATAAGAGACGTTGGTGGGTAGAATGAGTTCAAACAGCTGAGTTCATGCCATTCCGCAAGCAACAATACCCTGATCCATTACAATACCAATTGATTATAGATTCAACGGAGTTACTTGTGATAATATTTTGTACACACAGAATCAAAAACAGTGAAACTCATGCTCATGGTAGAAAAATTATAAAAATACCACTTGTTACCGTCGATTTCTCTCATTTTATAATTTAGTTGCTGATATACTTTTAATTTAAGGTGGTTCTTCACGATGGTGCCGTATCAAAGCGGCGCGGGCCCCTGTGATTTTCCAATTTTCGATCAGCGTATTATTTGCAACATAAAATGTGTCGGACTGGCACTTCACTACAATATCATGGCATTTATATGCAAATAAACATGCTAATAAATTATGAGTTAAAAAAAAAAATGTTTTCTTGACTCAAGGTTCTGAAAATGACATGTACGTCCCTACTCAAGCAGACGTTACTGATTGCTGCATGTACCTATACATATACAATCGTCGAGCGTCGTCCGTCGCACAAACTTAACCTTTGTTTTTGTTATCAGTCGGTGAAATAGTTAAATAATTGTAATCAGACATTTTAATCACTCATGACGTTATGCAGCAGGCTTTCGACAAAAATGGAAGAGAAGGTTTGTGTGTTCTGTTCACTGAAAATGTTGAAGGGAAACAGAGAGTAACCAATAATTTATCAACATGAATTATTAACAGATTCAGAATTAAATATTGATATAATTCTTATTGTCATTACCTTTCATGTACGTTTTCAATACAGAATTAAACGTTACACGTTCTTTACGGTGATAATTTCTCTCGAAGCTCTGGATAACCCTACTTTTGAATAATATTTAATGGTGAAACCATTCGAAACTTTCTAATTATCATTTTCAACAAATATCAATCATGCAATGATTTTACTGATTAACGTATTACCGCGCATGCCGAGCGTTTGCTCATTCACACAGCATCAGACATCACTCTCGCTGAACGCCAAATGATTATGTTTACGGTTAAATATTGTATAATATTTCCCTGATAAGCCCTAATTTCCGTTATGTCGTTAGAAAGCTTAAGAGCCCATGTTAAAATGCACTTTTTAACTGATTCGTTTACAAAAAAATTACCTGATGAACGGGTTTGATAATTTGAGAGGAGATTCCTTATGTCTTTAATAACAATCTCTCCAAGTTTCACTGAAAGTTAAAGTAAATGGGTTACGTGAAGAACCACCTTAATCTTTTGTTCATATTTCTACCTATTAGAAAGATAAAGGAAGCTACATAGTGTGTTCAACTAAAGTTGTCGAACATGGGTATTTAGCCGTTGGGGAATGTACAGTTTATTCTATTACACATGTATCTATAGTTCGCGTTGCTACGCATTTCAAGAAACAGTTAATCTTGTTCGACGTAAATTATGGCTCAGACTTCTATCAGCAGCTAAAGCTATTCGAACTGAGCAATTCCAGAGGTTGAGGTGCAATGTACAAATTATAAATGTATTAATGTTCAAAACACATCCAGCGTTTTTTCAGTAATTATGAAGAGACATATCTAAATTAACTTTATGAGATTTTTTGCTGATGCATTTTATCCCAATGAAACACACTGCATAATAACCTTAACCTACAATCGACTAATTATTCCTTTGACCTTAATGAATCAGACGCTTTTTTATATGTTCTGTGTCGAAAGATCAACATTAAAACTTTAATCATAGAGACATTAGAATAGAGCACGCCAGGGGCCAAATTAATCTTGCAATACGAGGAGAGAGAGAGAGAGAGAGATCGCTGCCAGCAAGTCCCTCTGTGTCCTTGCTTAATGTAGGTTCAACAACTTCCTTGATTTGGTGGCAACTTCTACCACATCTTGCGACTCAGCAACACCATCACTGCAACTTTTACTCAAAAATTACGGCCAGTAAGGAAGATCTTGAAAACCATATTCGTAACCATCATCGCTTTCGCTGCAATTCATGCGGAATAAGTTTGGATACATCAAATCTTTCAAAGGAGCACAATAATTATATTCATAATCAGCCTTTTCATTGTAGTTCGTGCCCAAAAGGTTTTGAAACAATGAATCTTTTAAGATCGCACAAATTGTTTGCTCATAATCAGTCCTTTCATTGTTATTTATGCCATATAAATTTTGGAGCATGAGATCTTCTAAGCTGCTGTTATATCTATATTCATAATGATATTTGTGGTGATTATAATGAGCGCTTTCTCTGCAATTTGTACCACATAATTTTTGAGACAGCATATTTTTAAGGTTGCACAGCACTTATAAAGATAGTCATCTCTAATGCCTAGGTTTATTTTCAACGTCCTTACGAAATATTAAATGGGAAGTGCGTAACATAACCTTATCTTAGGCCTAACTCTGAAATTTGTGTTATTTGTAGTGATCAAATTAGTGCGCTATAATTTTTCGACAAATTTCTGTAGAAACCTAAATGATACAATAACCCCCTCTTTACATTATTTTGAGACTACAATGAGAAAAATTCTAGACTGAGAAATCACAAGAGTTAATGTTTATTTTGGTAGATGCAGAGTTAAACTCGAAGAGCCCAAGCCCGATTGGAAACTCTAGCTTTGCGGTAGTTTTGTCCTATCTAGGCAGCCTAGTTAGCCTAAGTTATACCTAGCGAGGTTAGATGGTGCGATGTAACGGGGGGTTAGCTTGGTCTTAGCTCGGGATCCTACTTAAGGTAGTACTAGCGATACTGGAATGACGTCTGGAATTTATATAAAATTCGGCTCACTCATGGACATTGATGTAAAAATGACTCAGATTAAATTTTGTGAACTTTCACAGCATACGAAAAAAGTTATCACCATTTTCATGTGTTTAACATAGGATCTTATGGGAAATATCAGTTGAATTCAATTTGTATAGAAATCACGGTTTCAATTTTATTTAAAGTTGGTATATTAGAAACTAAAGACATAAGGTGTATTTTGCTGACTTCATATTTTTGATTCAAAGATTGTAAGAGAAGAGAGAAATAAATATCAGACCAAACATACAATTTGAACAAATATACATATATATATCCGCACCAACTACCTTAAAGGAGGTTCACGAATATGAATGCAAGAAAATGATGAATATAAATGAACTTTCAACATGTGCTCTTATGGCAACTGAGTATTTTTTAACCGGAAGTTGTAGTCTAATTATTTATTTATTGAACAAAACCAGAGCTGGGCAAATTTGTAATTTGTAACTTCAAAAAATTAGTTAATTTTTGTAACTTAAAAAGCAGAAAAATTATTTAGCCATTAAATTATTTCTATCTCATATTTCTAACTGGTAGTTACAATATTGCTATTCAGAAATAATAGATCCTTTGTAGCGATGAAAAAAATTAATTAACTGTAAAAACTTTCGTTGCAAGTAACTTGAAAAGTAACTGAAACAAATTAGTTAAATTACACGTAACAAAAAAAGTAATGGAATCAAAGTACTCAAGTTACAAGTAACGGATAAATGTAACTTAACTAAAATCTTGAGTTCGTTACTTTTATTTCCTTAATTGTATCTCGGTTACATTTATTTTGTTACCTGTAACCTAGATTATTTAATTTCGTTACTTTTAATTCTTAATTGTATCGAATAATTTTGAAAAAAGTTAGTTACTTTTTTGTTACTGCTCAAATATAGAAACTATTACTTTCTCATTGAAAAATGGCTGTAAAAGTGATTTAAAATGTGTTGCCGTAAGTTTCAGATTCGATTTGTGCGTTTAGAGGGGAGTTTTAGTCGGTTTCGTGTTTCGTATTTTGATTATTATTATTCATAACTTTCCTATAAAGGTATGGATATCCGTTTATAATATGAATACATGTAAGTAGTACGTATTAAGTACTCAGTACATAGCTCGGTTGCTAGCTACCTTTCAGTAAAAATTTCACCCTCCATTAGGTACCTTTGGTTTTTCTCACGTATTTTTATGCGCTGAATCTAAGTACGTGAGGTACTTTGCTCTAAAACCCCGCAGTTTTTTTTTCTACAAATTATTTGAACAATTTATGGAAGATAATAATTTTGGTCTGGAAAACATTTGATAAAATATTTTGGGTCATTTTAATCAGAGAAGTTATCTTGACATTTTTTTGTAGGAGCTGTAGTTTTGGAGTAAAAAAATCGCAAAGTTTCGCCAAATCCATTTTTTACTGATTTTGATTGCCTATTACTCAAAGCTTGTTCAGCCAATTTTAACTCGATGCCTTTTAAAATTTGCGCCAACTACTGTCAATCAATAGTGTTCTAACAGTTACCCCGTACTTTTGAGGGATCAAGAAAAACACGAGACACGTGCAGAGCGTTTCTTGGACTGATGCTGCACTGGTCTGTATACAATTTTGGGAT
>JAPYYV010001710.1:0-23098 GCA_030522625.1 Copidosoma aretas
CCCCCCCCCCCCCCCCCCCCACACCAGAACAGCTCATCCGTCTCCATTACAAAAACCCCAAGATACTCCTGCACCAGGAGGAACATCCCGACGCACAAAAGGCCCGTAATATTCCATCTCGCGCTTTCGAACCCCATACGCACGCACACATCCGCGATCCGCAGAAAGCGAGAGAGGAGCGGGAGGAAGAATGCCTCCTTCCCGTTGCTCTCTTTTGCCCGGGCGGGCGAGCCGGCGTCTGGGCGCGCGCCCGCCGGTATGCCAGGCATTCCCCTCGCTCTTGGCCCCGTGTTGGTCCCCGCCGAACAACTATTGGCCGTATTATTCGCGCGCCGTGTCCCCTTCCCGCGAGATCGGGCCGGCAATCCGATCCGCACGCGAGCGACCGGATCGATTTTGGCCGATACTCGATCCCGCGCGCGAATCACGGGGGCACCGGCGGCGAGCCGAGGAGGCGCGCGCGCGAAACATACGGTCCCGGGCGCGCGGGCGGGGGTCAAAACTTGGGCAGGGCCCGCGCGCGACCGCGCAGATGCCTATCGGCCGCTTGATAAATTACTGTCCCTGGGCTCGGGCCGAGTATCCAAGGGACGGGGGGGGGGGGGGGGGGGGGGGCGGGGGAGGACGCGGGCGTGGAGACGCGGTGGACGTGTGCGCCGCGCGCACCGGCCGGGCCCCGATATTAATTTGCCCCGGCATTGTCCACCTTTATTACCAGCGCGGCTTGCAATTTTTCAGCCGCGGCCTCTGCGTAATGTTTTGTTTGGGCCCTTTTCTTTTTCTCCCGTTTTCGATTCTAATTCGTCATCTTTTTGGGACGTTGAATGGAGCGCGGTTGGGTCGGTGAATGGGGGTGAGATGATCACGTGATCGGAGGCGATTTTCAATTAGAGGCGCAGGTTGTGAGTGGTTTTATGTTTTCGATTGAGCGAGTGCAGAGTATGGTGGTCTTGATGCGATTTTGCGGGGTATTTTGTTTTTAAAACGAATTGTCTTCCATATAATGACGATTGGTATCGGAAAAGCTGAGTTGATTACTTGTTCCTCCCAATATCCATACAGCACCAGCGCAATTATGTGCAGTGTAGCTTTATTTAATCACCAGATCTCAATCACACACGTTATGTGAACTCTATTATAACTTTTGCTTTGTCATACAATCATTGCCGATATTTTTGCACTATTAATATTGATCATGTTATTCGAAACATTAAATATTACTTGCTATTTCCCTCTTTGTGTCTTTATATTTGTTGGTTCTTTGGACGTCTGTGGATGAAAAGTGGGCACGATTACAGGATAAAACTGGACATGAAGGTGTAGGGAGCGGGCCATTTTCTGCCAAAAGGATTTGATATCTCTAATTTATAGAGCTCAAACGTGCTTTATTTTTCATAAGTTTTCTAAAACAAATATTACAAGTATTATGCAAAGCTGCCATATTTCAAATGTCATATTCCACATTCGCAACTTTGCTTGCTATACTGTTCCAATGGGGCACTGCCCCAAGGCCTGAATATTCTGTCCAATAGAATCGAACGTAGATATAAAGACACATCTGTCAGTTGGATACCCTTTCATTCTTTTATTTTACGAGAACTTCCGTGGCCCAATTTGATGTATACAAATCTATTTGTAAAGGTGATCTATGATTACTCTGAGCAGCACTGTTGTCTTATACAAATAATTGACTAACTATTTATTAACACTGGACATTAAACTAAACTAAAAGATACAAGCAGTATAATGTTATGAAAATATTTGGTGTAATTAAAAACGAAATAAATTTAACCTCTCTTGTTAAAATTCTTCAAGCAGTTCCTTATACTATCATGAATTCATTTAACTATTCAACATGACTTAAAAATGTCCCCAAAATCTACCTCACTCGTAAAAATCTCAACAGCCAACCCAACACAAATATTCCAATCCGAGCACTATACCCCGGATTTCCGAACACGTCCGGAGCCAACCAAAGGCACCGAAAAAAAAAAATCTCCTTGCAAGCGCCCCGAAAATCGAACAAAGAAAAGACAGACAGGCAGTTAGTCCATCCGGACGCAGCGCACAGAGCAGGAGACATACACCCGGCGCAACCCTTTCCATAAATCACCGCGGCGAATGCGAAGCTCTCGCGGCAGGTGGCACAGAGTTCGCGCACACTCAGGCGACACACCAGGCACTTGTTTCCCCGTCAAAAGGTGTCCCCGTAGACCGGCTCGTGGGTGGGGCCCCTTTTTCGGTGAGACGACCTCGGCGCCTCTTTCTCCCGAATAATGCGAGGATTTTTCAACACCCCGGGCCCGATGATCACGGCCGGGTGTCCTCCTTGAGCGACTATATGTATGCATATAATATACGCTGGGGACTCGAGCAGACAATTAGGCGAGTTGTGGAAAATTTGCAGCCCCGCCCTGCCTGTTGTTTCCAGTGTACAGCGAAAAATCCGTGGTGAATCGATCGATCACGTTCTGCAGCGCATACGTCGCAGCTGGAGATTATTGCTCGTGGAAACGGAGTCAGTGGTTGATAAAAGATGCATGAACGGTGCGATCCCGCGGAGGATTGTTTTTGACGGTTTTGTTGTTGAGGCGGATTAATTGCCGGCTATGGGAATCGTGAAAGTCGAGAGAGAGAGAGAAAGCATAATGAGAAATCCGGGGCTCTTTTCCAATGGAGGTTGTTGGGAATTGTGGGTTTTGGATCGATCGGGATTTTTATGAGGAATGATGGAAACCTAGAATACAGTAGTTTGGTTGGTATAAAAACAACTCTAAACGATGCACAGATAAATATGAAAAATATTATTGCAGCTGGACTAGGGTTTCGCGAGATCTAGGAGACGATACGATGTTTGTACATAATTTGAAACTATCGATCTCAAAAAATATCTTCTCAATATCATCAATGATAATATCGTATCGTATCGGAGATGTTGAGAATATCAGTATTCATGAATCGAATATGTTTCGCATATTTTCCTCTACAGTTGGGTGTCTGTTTTTTATAGATTCACTAATCATAAAAAATATATAATCCCGACGTTGAAACAAGAAAATTTTAAAGGTCTCGTTCCAAACAATCACTATTATCTTCTAAAGAAACAGCAGTTAAAACCACCACGAGTCCCTTACTTGACCTGTTACCGTTGTTGCGCTCAGCTTAAGAGCTCGTCGAGCTTGATTTTTTGAGCCTCTTGGCCTCGTAATAGACTGCGAACAATGAGCCGTACAAATAGGGGCAACGTAACCAAGGAGAATAAGGAAAAAATGAAAAAAAGAATCAAACAAGTATATACGGAAACAAAGGTGCATTTGCGGCGTCACCCCATCGCGAGTACTTATTATTACACTGCAGGTAAGTCAAAACGCGACGATGAGATTCATTATAGAGCCAGTATTATACTTGGACTGTGTAAAAGAGCCACGAAGGGTAGGTAAATTTATATAAGCAGCGCTAACAGAGTTACGAGTAGCAGCAGCCATAACAGCATTGGGGCGATAACACGCACGGGGTCCCGGGCCGATGCATAGAAAATCCGTATGTAGGTACACTGGGCGCGCACACTGTGCTTGCTCGCCCCATTGTTTGGCGCGATGTCCTTCCTCGTCTCGCCCTTTTTTTTTCTTCTCACAACAGAAAGAGAGAGAGAGAGAGAGAGAGAGAGAGCGGCACCGACGAGGGGGTATATTAAATTCCACGATACACTCGTCAAGGCGTGTCAGAGCTGCCGAAAGCCGTGTCGCGCACCAACGTGCGCGCCGTTGGACCTCCGACTCTTTCATTCCCTACTACCTCCTCGTGTACATAATGTATATAGTATGCGCGCGCCTCGGGATATTACAGCGCCCAGTGCGCGCCTAATAAGCGCGTATTAGCTTCGTCGCGCGGGAGACGCCTCCTTCTCCTTCGGGCTTTTGATTCCCGGCGGCTCCCTGGTGGCTGTGCGCGCTGCGGTATGTCTTCGCTGCGTGGAGTTGAGGAACGAGCCCCCCTTCAAGACGGGGTGGATCTCGGGGAATGCATCGTCTCGGCAATCGTGCGCTCTCGCGTGAAATCGGTTTATTTGACGCTTGGGAGGCGCTGTATGTGTTTTTTCCTGCTTTCTTCTTCAAAGGATTTTTGGGCTTTTCATACGGGAAGAGGCTGCTATGTGTAAAATTGTGTTGCATCCTTGAGCTGGTGTATGCTTGCGATTTGGGTGCATCCTTTTATCCTGTTAACTCGGTTAATTCGGGATATTCGAAAACTTGGAGAAAAAAAAAGACAAAAACCGGGCCTCCGAAGACAAAAGTCGCTCTGAGAATACTGAATTATTGACAAAATAGGAGAATTATCTCACGTATTATCGGTTCATTCGATATCTGTGCTTGGGAGGCGCTAATGGTTTTTCTCTCTTTCTTCTTCTTTTTTGCAGATCAGTTGTACCAAGATTTCCCAAAACAAGAAAGAAAAAAAAAAAAAGATACCGGGCCTGCAAAAAAAAAAAAATTTCCCGGAAGGACTGATTTATTGATCATACACGTCGATGATCTCACATGAAATCGGAAGAATCCGAGCTTTGGAGGCGCTAAATGTTATTTCTTTATGTTTCTTTAAAAGGTGTTCAGGCTTTAGATATAGTGACAAGCTGTTATCCTAAAAACTATATTACATTTTTTACCAGCTTGTACTTGCGTGTTCTTTCGATCCTTTTTTCGGACTTAGTTGAAGTAAGACTCATAAACTAAAAAAGAAAAAAATAAAATAAACCGGGCCTGTGAAAACGAAAGTCGCCCCAACAGCACTAAACCATCGATAATACACGAGAATTCTCTCGCGTGAAATGGGTTATTCGGTGCCTACGCATTAGAGGCACTACATGTTTTTTCTTCTTTTTTAAGGTGTTTTAGCCTTCGACATAGGGAGGGTATACTGCCCAACGAATCATGTCACACGATTTAGTCAGTTTAGGCGTTTGTTTTTGGTCACATCTTTTTTTGGCCGACTCAGTTGAATCGAAATTCCCAAAAACTAAGAAAAAACGAAAAGATCGGGCCTACGAAGGCAAAAACTACCTCAAAAACACCAAACCATCGAAAACGCGCGCACGCGCTCGCTTAAGGTGTTCTCCTATCAGCTCCGTCCTCCAAGCTCCCCCTCCCTCTTTCCAAGTCCCCTCAACGTCACTCCGTCACCGCATAACAAGAACAACACACACACTGCTCCCCTGTTTTTTCCCTCTTCCTCGAAAAGCAAACCCGCGCCCTGTTATACACTATTCCTCAGCCCCACACGCCCATAGGGCACAAGTGCTGTTACACGCACGAGCACAAAAGACCCGCCCCCCGAGTGCACGTGTTCGCGTCAAGTACCTAGCGTTAAAGAGCGCTAACGCGACTCTTGATTCTACGCTCGCAAGAGCGACTTCTTTCCGTCCTTCCGGCCGGTGACTTTGCCATCGGAGTCGACGGGGAGACAATGGCCCGCACCGGAGCCCGAGGGAGCGCGGAGACGTTTCTTCCATAGCCGGCCGGTCCATTGTGTACGCACAAAGGGGGGCTCGTACTCGCTCTCTCTCTCTCCCGATGCACCTGTGACGCGATGGCATTGGGTTACTCGGGCCGAGTTCGCTGGGGGCAGGAGCCGAGTCAGAGATCGCTGCGCCGAGTATTTACATGCAGCGGTCGTTGTCGGGGCCCTCTCGCTCTTTTCTCCCGTATGAGAACGGAAGTGGGCAAATTATACGGGGCCGTTGGGCGCGCCCGAGCGATTATTCGACTGTCGCGGATTTTTCTCACGATCTTCGGGAACGGCCTTTGTTGCGTGTACCTCGTACTATTGTGAGTTCGGTGCATAACACATGGGCGTGTGTAATGAAGCGGTCGGTATAGTTACGCAGTGCAGACGTTATCGTCAGCGAAGACGTCGGTTATTATTAACGGGGCCGAGTCACCGGTGGAGCGCATACGGACGGACGGATGCTGGTCTTTTTATAAGCTTTTTTTCGTCTTTGGCCTGTTCCCTCAGGTGCTTTTGACTGGAAGTCGATGGATGGCTTGTCAATCTGGTACTGGGATTTTGGGTGATGCGTGCCAGTTGCGGGAATGTGGATGATTTAACGAACTTTGTGGGTCGCTGTTCAACATCGGAGTGATTTTGCGGTGGGTACAGTGGATTGAGAGTTACCCATTCTCGACAATTCGACTGTGAGAGTTTAATGATGGTCCAGTTGTGTGAAGTGAATTTGAGTACTACAACTTGTGCAGCGATGAAGAATGCGTTGCATTGCTCTTTTATATTGATTTTTGTAGATGGTAAGCACTTTACATGATTCTTAAAAAAATGTTGTTGAATTTTTGTTTACTTTTTTTAGTATAGATGCGTATCACATGTATTTTAGGATTCTCAATGTGCAAAGTTCAACTTCTTGTGCCACGAAAAAGTATGCGAAGAGCCCTATTCTAACAAGGAAGTTTGAAGTAATCGATTCTAGCACAATGTGAAAAAAATATCACAAGTGCGTAAAATAATTACTTCATGCACATCTAAGCTTATGCGCACTGATGCACCAAAAATTACCCACAATTTAAATATTTGTACTCGAAGTGACAAAATAGTATGTTGTGAAACAAATGCAGGATGTCGATGATTCTTACACGAGTGTGAATTTTGTAAGAAATCACTTGAGTGTGAGAATCACCACTCCCACTAACTGTGTATGATATTTGCTGACATTTAGAGGGCGAACATTTTAACTCAAACTAGTATTTATTCGTGCATCCATGCATCAAATGATTATTTTATGCACTAGTGCGCAAATACGCTGTTTCTCACACGGCACTATAGGATCAGGCACTTCGCACAGGCACAATAAGTCAAACTTCGTACATTGGGTGTCAAAAAAACCGCTGACTCTACTCCTGCGCGCAGTGATTGTCAGACTTGAGTAATTATAATACTAACTTTGTTAGGACACAATATTTGAGGATTCACTATTTTGATAGAACGTAAAATCAAAGCACCCACTCAATCCAATGAGCTGCTGCCCTCGATCGACCCTTTTACTTCAAAAAGCAAGTTTCACCCGCAAAAAATCACAACTCCATTAATTTCACGTAAAATTCGCATCGCAATGAATCTCACCGAGATTTAAAATCGATCAGAAAAGACATCTACAAACTCAAGACCCTCGCGCACGCAACGCGCCCAGAGGACAACCGGCCAGCGCATAAATCCCAACGAATAAATAATTCCAGCAGCGACAAACGAGCCCACCAAAAGAGCCAATTAAAGCCCGCGTCAAAGCAATTCCTCAATTAACGAACAAAATGAAGGAACGGTCGGACGGCTGGAGTCTCCGCAAAAACCCACCGATTTCTCCCTATTACCGATAACTCGAAAAACGACCAGCATCATACACCCATCGTGCATTACGTATACAGTCCCAGGGAGGAAAAGCAGTCTCGCGTACGTGCAAAACAATCACGGCACGCGGTATAGGGGAGAACCGGTGCGCCGCGGGGCAAAGAAAAGAAGTCGGTCGGTCACCGTCGTCGTCGTCGTCATCGTCGTCGTAAAGGAGGTAGGCCCCCCAGCGCGCGCAGATAAGATCGGCCCGGATAGTGTCCGCGGCCGTCTAAGATGGCGTTGAGACAAGAAGTCCGCGACGGCGGTGCGTGCGCTTGGTATGTGGGGTACAGCGGAGCCGGGAGATAAGAGCGAGAGGGAGCCAGCCGGGCGCTGGTTGGTCCGCTCGAAAGAGGCGGGACCGCGCGGCCTCCTCCTCCCCGCCGGCGGGAGCGGTGCGTCCTTTTTGGCGGCGGTGGGGATGTGCGAGCGACCGCAGGGCTACGATCGCGGTGGCTGTATTATATGGGAGGCTGCCTGACAGTGCGTGGTGTTTTTGTTGTTGCAGGAGACGGTGAACGGCGGGAGCGAGTTTTTTTGGGTTTGTCTACGGTGTTTTTGTTGCTTTGGCGGGTGGGGAGGGAGAGGAATTTTCCATCCTGAGTCGGTGATGCTGGTGATGTTGCTCGGGAGATATCAACGGCCGTCTGGGGAGTTTGACGGGAGCGAGGATGGGTGAGGGTTTTCGTGGGGTTGGAATTAATGATACGGTGAGGGGGGTGGTGGGTATTTTTTCAAGGGGCTACGCACTTCAAATTGTCAATAGACTTTGTGAGACTTTGTTAGATTCCAAAAGACTGAAATGTTTCAACAGTTTCGAAGTCTTGAATATTTCTTGATGACTACGAAGTCTTTCAAAGACTTTAATAGTCTTTCAGAGCTATTTAAAGCCTTTCGCAGCTTTTTGGTAATTGAATGACTTCTGAAGTCGTTGAAAGACTTGAAATCACTTCTGAAGTCTTTGACAAACTTTGAAAGACTTTGAAAGTGTTTTTCGGGGGATCGAAGCCCCTCAGGATTATTTAGAGTGCGAGATGGGAATGGTTGGATGGAATTGTTTTAATAGTTAACCGTTTTCGTTAAATATTTATGAATGGTTTCAGAGAGAGATAAAGAGAGAGAGCGCGAGAGAGAGAATGAGCGGTCTCAGGGAGATATTGTGGAACATTTTGTAAGAGTATGGGTACTACTTTATAAGAGTATTTCGAGCACTTTAGAACAATAATATATGGGATCAAAAATCACTTGAAGCTGTTTCTTGAAATAAGATTTAGACCACTTAAAAATAAGAATAAAATATCTACTTTTCTCCCTTTTTTCCATATCAACTTGTGACATATGTTGTGGTATTCGCTATGCGGATCGACGATGCTGCCCTCATTTGGGGGTCTTTTCCATGTTAAATCTTATGGAGCAAAATAGTTACAGTGGCTGCCATTGGCGTTTTGGGAGGTCTTTTCCATAAGAGTACGAGTTAAAATGACAAGTGGCGCCAGCCCTCCCCTCCAACGACACCCGCATAGCGAATAGAATCTTTACAAAGGGTAATACATATAAGATCTAACTGTGCATAGTATATTATTTTTCTTTGTAATTTTAGCTACAAATAGTAAAAGCCAATTTATTTCTTGGACTGTTTATGGGTTCTCACAAGATAACCGGTGCAATGGAGTGTTACATTTTGTGATGCTACTCCAATGGAGTTCAATATATTATTTCTGTATCTCTGTAATAGTTTGGATCTGAGATGAAACCAAACTAAACCAAACTATGAAGCCTCTAGTTTCTACTGATTCTAAATGTAGAAGTCGTTACTTCTTATAAAGTTTATTTTCATATTGAACAGAACAATGCCTGGAAGCAATAAAGCGCCATCTAAATGTCTTGATATTTTTTAAAAACTTTCAGGTCAAAAGTTTTTAATAGACATGCACAGTTTTTTTAAATCTTACAAAAGCTTTAAAAGTCTTTCTAGACCTTAATAGTCTTTAAGATATTCAAAAAGTTTTTCAATGACTTGTGACATCCAACAAACGTATTAAATACTTTGAATGACTTGGAGTCTTCTATAAGTACTTTAAATAGCTTTTTTTTATTCTGACTTCGAAAGCATATCTCAATTTCGGTGAGGGAAAATTGTTAACTCAATTTTTTCAGTTGTAAAGAAGTAATCATAGAAAATTTTGTACTCATATCGCAGCAAAATGATCTAATTGGATGATAAAATCAAGGTCTTTTTGGGTTATACTATTCATTCTAAGATCGTTCGATGAATAGAAACAGTGCTGATACTGTACAAAATCTGAGAAAAAACAATGTTTTCTTAAAATGCTGCGATAACTTGTACACCAGTTCTTTAAAATCCATCGGATAGTTTTTCCTCGAGCCCCTGTCATCGACATGCGAACCCGAAAAAGTATTACATTTTATTATTCAAAGATATTCCAAACTACAATCATCTTACGATCAAATCACTCTACAATAATTACCACAACAATCGCGCTCACACGTGTACATCCCGCATAAAAAAGAACTCCAATAAAATTCAAGCGCACGGAACGAAAAAACAGCAGCCTCACCGACGCAGAACAACATCAAACGTCATTCTCATCCTCCCTCGCAATGGACTCGTCGAACAAGGAAAAAAAAAACTGGCAACACCAACCCACTACACCACGTCCGAAGCTCGCCTCCAAAACCGCCCGGCGCACCCATAGCCCGTAGAAATCGACGCATCATTTATTAACATCCTCGAAAAGAAAGCCAGCCATCAGGCATGCACCTATCGAAGCAATAGCACGCGTACAAGGGACAATGCATCAAAGGGCTCTGTATGGCTGTATGGTATACCCTGCGCGCATCTCCAGATCAATTAGTCACCGCTGTATGCCCTCGGCCTCCTTTCAAGTTCCATGTATAAGCTACGAACCGTATATGCACCATTTCTCTCGTCGCAATGGTTAAAGTTCCCTCCAACTCTTCGATACGCGTGTGCACTGTAGCAGTCGATCGATGGGTAATTACATTTGCGATCACGTACGCACCAAAGAATCAATAGCACAGGAATTTGAAGAGGTTTATTTGGTCAAGCCATGAATAGAGACAATAATTTTGTATACGTCGTATCCCGAAATTTCATGTACAAAACGACATATGCAACTTTGGGATGCAAAGTTCTTCAAGTACAATTTTTCAGATCTACCTTTGATACATTTTCTTCAGGCACGATATTTTTGAAAAACCAATCAAGTCAGGATGTTTTTGAAGCAAGAAGCGATACGACTTTTTTCACGCATTCATTCTTTTCGTTTGAGGTGTTTACGCACAGGCGTACGGATGGTACTTGCACCAACCAAAGCACGTCTCTGAACAGTCGAATTTTGCATTCGACTTTTTTTTCAATACCAGATTAACCTTCTCGAGTACAGTCCGCCCACCTACGCAATTACACTCTACCGTGCAAAGATTCGCGCACACAATGCACACAATGCCCAGCCGACAATGACAAGCCACCGCGGCAAGTACACACCGCGGGAGGCGTGACTCGGTATCCACCACCGTACGAGGATATCTCGTACAGATCCTGGTCCGCGACTCGCAGCGGCTATATCATGTATCCCTGTGCACGCGTATATTTATGCACTCACCGTGCGTACCCCACAACGTGCGGGTATTTACGAGCCCGGTACCAGGGACGGTAAAAAACGCGCGGCGGTACGAGCAGCGCGTTACGCCCCTGTCAGCGCTCCCTGTACGTTCGCGCCGCGGGCTCCTTTTTACCGCCCCCCCCCCCCTCGCTCGCTTGGCTCTACGATCTCTTAGATCCGTCCGATTTATGGTGCTTCGCGCGCGGCCAGTAGTATAGTGCACTTACACACTCTTGACCGAGCGATTTACGATTCGGCGCTGGAGAGAGAGAGAGAGAGATTTACCTGGGGAAAGGTGCGCGCGGGCTACTATACGGTCTGTCGGCGAGCCTTTGCGCGCGTGCGGTTATCGTTAATTGGTCATGGAGTTTTTAGCGAAAGGCGGGGTATTGGTGGACTGTAATCAGTGCGCGGTGGGGTCGTTTGTTGTTTTCGTGTCGTTCGGTGAAACGTTGGGCATGCACGCGCGGTTTGTGTTGATAGGGAGAAAAGAGATGGATGTGGAGTGTAACTATGGAAAATCGATGAGGGATTGTTGTTCATTAGCGATCGGATGAATCATGCTTCTGTTCTCTCTTGGGTGTAATAGAAAGGGGGGGTCATTGCGATTAATGTAAATATATGTGGGTGGCCGCTTTTGAAATAACATTCGACATCGAGGCTCCATTGGAACTCACTGATCGTATGATACCTTCGAGTTAGACAATCACCAAATTGACTGAAAAAAACGGCGCGTGGTTTGGATACACGTGGGGTATGTCGGGAAAAATGTATGAGCCTTGATCGTAAATCTCTGAACTTGTATAATTGAATATCCAGTCACTAGCAAACGAGTGAAAATTCAATAAGAGAGAAAAAAATGTATCTTTATATCGAAAAAAAACCATGTTTTTCATTCACTTTTTTCTGGCGAATAGATTTTGTATTTGTTACAACACGATAATTACTTTTTCTCGGACAGAGATACTTTTTCTCTCGTTTCGAGGGACTTTTTGCTCCAGTATGTGAGTAACCAGATTACAGCTGGCAAAATTAGCTTCGCACTGAGAATTAAAAACTACTAAAAATCATCGGATTGATATCAGAAATTTACTCGTATTGAATTTCACGACTGACTGATCAGACAATTTTTTACGAACTGCCTTCTTTGACAATCAAAAGCCAAAAAATATTTATATTCTTGGCAACGCTTGTCATTTTCAAACCTGCACATTTTACGATTTCAGAATGACAACTAGAAACAGCAAAACAATCTCATATGATTCTATTATTCAAATACACACTCATTCTATCCGTAGCACAGACACTGACTCATTGTCAATAAAAAGTCACCACCGAATCTTAGGAAGTGCGCGAATATCGCCACTAGAAACCTAATCCACAATCCTCGTCGATTGGCAAAATGGCCTGATAGATAAGCTCTAGTAGCAAAGGAAAAAAAAAAGGAAGAGAGGGAGGCCACGCGTTCGGCGTCATTCAAAAGTCAGCGTCTTTGCTATCATCGGCTGCCGTACCAAGTCAGAGTGCCTAATACTTACGTACGTGGCCCAGCGAGGCGGAAGCTAATGGAGAGCGGCACGCGCGGATCGTCTCGCCGCGGTGTCCTGCCGGCTGCTGCTGCCAGCCCTTGAATATTTTTCACTTTGCTCGGAGTGCTCTCTCTCTCCCTCTCTCTCTCTCTCTCTCGAGGGTCCTCCCCTGCTCGCGCGAGCAACGAGCTTCGCGCGCAGCGACGAGCGTGCTGGCAGTTAAGTACTCGCGCGCGAGCGAGTCCTCGAGCCCGGCCAGATGGTCCTGGCGTACCTACTTGTCTGCCTATGCGTGCAAGCGTTGCTTGAGCCAGCCGTGATCGAAAAGCCGGGCCCAGCACGCGACCCTATGGCTCTTGTGTGTGTTTGGTGTGGAGGGAGGTGACATGAAAAATCATCGGTCTACGTGTCGATGGGATTGAAAGGCGGAAGAGGTGGATGTATCAGATCGAGCCTATCGACTCCTTTGACGAATAAGGATGTTACGATAGGATTTTGCATTTGTTAGATGTTGGCGGGGCTTCACTGAGACCGTAGACGTTACTCTCGTCTGGTCTTGGAATTTCAGACGAGGTCGATACCTGGCACCTCGAGACTCTTGACTTGATGAAATCTGGTACGCAATACCTTGGTATAGTTTTGGGTTTAGCTTTGGTAGATATTATTGATAATCATGGTATTATTCTTTATGGTTGTCTCTGTAAGACAATACGACGATTAAAATGTTTTTTTTTAATACACTTGGATTTACCATGCGCAGAAACAAAAATTAATTCACTACATGCAAACGGTAATATACTATCGTAATATAACCTATTTAACGTCCATTTCCTCTTTTTGCAGGCTTTTCAACCTCAAATCCATATCATCCAATGTGTTCCACTTACTGTCTACGTGAATTAGGCATCTCCGTGGACGGTGCTTCTATGCACTGCTATATCGTGTGCAACTGAGCTCCGCCGATCAGAATTCTATAGTGTGTTACCTTGCATCTACTATGGAATACTGAGTTGCTTGACTGTTGCTGCTAGCTGCAGCAGAGCGCCCGTACGAGCTCGTTCGAAGTTGCTGGCTGCAGCCTATGTAATGTGTAGTATACTGACATACACATCAAGACAACTACTACGCCCCATAGAATTTGGATCGGCATAGCTCGGTTGCACACCATACAGTCGCACATCAAAGCACAGCCAGGCGCGGTGACGATTTGCCCGTTTTATAGAGCTGCCTGTTTTTCTCCGTGTGATAATAAGTCACAAGAATACATATACTCTTGTAAGGCATGACGTTTTATACAAATTTTGTTCACCCATTAACAAACCTCTGACAACTAAGTCAAGTTTTGTTGGTATGGGGTGTAAATTTAGAGCCGAAAATAATTTTGTCACGACTTTATAATACAAAAAAATTTTCCATCAGAAATAGATGTGTTTTATGACTGAGTATGGACATATTTTCCCCTTTGGTGGTGTTGTTTCTAGCAAATCTTTCCTCGCAAGTTTCAATAATGTTTGTTCCTCTCGATTATTCGTCATGACTATCGCTTCATTGTTCAAACATCGTTCAATCAAAAGACTTACGAACCATAAACTGACCGCGTCTCCAATCGCCCGTGAAAAAACTTCACCCAGTATCAAGCAGAGCCCAGCACGCGCTGAAAAAGGTCAATACCGCGCCCAGTGGCGCAATCGATTAAAAAAAGGGCCGCATTCTCGCGGCATTAGCGTATTACGCACGCTCGACGGAAAGTGAACAAACGGAAACGATCGCAAAAAAGCAAGCAACCCACTGGGCCCACCGGACGCCCTCTTGGCAAGAACAAAACACCAAAACACCGAAAAAGCCGCGAACGAGTCACGTCGTCATCAGCGCGGGCCGAAAAAGGCGCAGCCAGGGACACCCGGTCGGAAGCGATCTCGTCACGCGCCTAGTGACTCGTGACGCGTGGCCGCGCGGGGGATTTTCCGCGCCCGCGAGCATCACGCGAAAAGCCCGCGCTCGATTGGGCCGTCGTCGCGCCGTTGGCTTACCTGCCTGCCCGGGAGCGAGAAATCGTTGGGAGAGGCCGCTCGGGCCCGACCCCCCGCGAGCGGCGCCCCCCAGGCGGATAGGGGGTTCCCGGGCTTTGTCGCGGCTCCGACGGGGGTTCCCCGGAATTCTAAAGGGGCTCGCTCGCGCGCGCGCCCTGGGAGGGCGCGTCAGCGCCGATTCGCGATCTGTAATTTTGCTACCGCCGCTGCCGTGATTTTTCTGGAGGCCTCTTTATCGCGTTTCGTTCTACGTTCTCACTCTGATTTCTCTGTATACACTGTGCGCGCGTCTTTCGCCTCTTTATTGCGATTAACGTTCGCCATTCAGACGACACGTCGCGAGCGCACGCCTTTCGAACAACGGCCGGATCGTGCCACCTGGCTGGGCTCGTTACTCCGGCCGAGTGGTTATTTTTTTCCTCGTCTTTTCCATTCTTTCTTTTTTACAGTTGCATTGGCTAGAGATGTTTACTTTTTTGTGGATGTCGCGGGATTTTTTGTTGGGCAGCCTCTTTGTGTATTGTTATAGGGGAAGATATTCGTCATAGTGCAGGCGGCGCGAGTTTCGTACCACTTTTCAATATGCGATAAGAAATTTTATTCTTTTGTTGTATAATGCATTGAACATATAACTTATTTTCTGATTCGTTTGATACTGAAACTCTAGAATGCCCCTCTATTTACAAAACCATCGCTGGTCATTGTTTTTCTTAGAGTACGTTTAGACGTTAGACTAATTTTATAGATTAAGATAAATCCTAGAGACATTAAAGATAAATTGTAAATTTGGACACACAAAAGCTAAAAATGAGACATGGATCCAGAATCTCAATAGCATAGTCAAAGACTCAGTAAACCGAAAGAGTTTGTACGGGAACAAAGACATAGACAAGAAAATATACACTCTCGATTGAAGAGTTGTATGAAATGAAACTTGAAATACAGGACTTCATGGCACAGCTAACAGGTCAGGAAGGATGGCGCAGAAACATTAACATCGAGACTGATTTAGGGTGATCAAGACTTAGATACGTAGCAATAAATATGGAAAAGACGTATTTTCGACGATCTTACAAAAAAAAGAATAGTGTTCAAATAAAAGAAAAATATGTAGAGGCAAAGGTAGAGGTATGAACAAAAATAAGGATACACAAGCATAGACACATAAATAAATACTTAAACACAGCTTCAAAGATATCGAAAATTAGCAAGAGGCAAAAAGCAATACAAATAGAGACTACTGCGCAAAGACAAAGGGACAAAAATAATAATATAAGGTTATAAAATATAATATTTAAGGATTAAGGATGATAAATAAGAGAGTAAAAATATAGATGCGAAAGTATATAAACTATATGACAAATATTAAGAATAATGAGCAAAAATCAGTACACAAATACCCAGTCAGAGATAGAATTAAAGGAAAATAGAAAAGACAGAGAAAATTACACAAAGAAAAACTGTAGCATATTAATTTGAAAGAAGCAAAAGCCTTGAATAGGCAAAAAGATAGGATATAAGAAGCGAAGGTACAGGGTTCAGAGATATAGACATGATAGTAAAAGAATCACTAGAGCTATCGACACATTAATTTAAATAGTCAAATAGTGTTAGGATAGCTAAGTCAGATACCCAAAAACAACGACATGTAATGAATACAGAAAATTTATCAGTAAAGAAACAAAGATTATGCAGCCATACAAAGATTCAGATGAATAAAAAGACGAAGAAAAGTAAAAGAGTAAAAGTAGAAATATAGAGACTGAGATGTACAGAATAAATCTGAATAATAGATGAAAAACTTTGTAATTGGGTTTAATACACATAGATGAATATGCTTTCAATAAAGATAACGTAAGTATAAGGTAGAAAAATGAATTAAAAAAGCTTAGATCTTTTAAAACCCTAATTAAAAAAAATTTGAAGATGTAAAGATAAAAAAAAAAAAAGAGATTGAATGATAGGGATACAACAGCTAAGAGATTGCGACATAAATGATCATGAGTGTAGTTTTGTTGCAAAAAAACATCTAGATCCAGAAAAACTTAAAAGACATGTAGGAGCACAGAACTTACTACATATAACAAAGGATCCATAATGAGAGGGATAGAAATATTGAACTTAAGGTACAAAAACTTAGAGACAATAATGTATGGTCAAATGCAGGAATCTAAATAATTCGATCAAAGCGTAATTAAATTACAGTTCAATTAACAATTAAATTTTATTTTTAATGATTTAAATAGGATTTTAAATGTTATGTAGCACTGTAAAAGACGCACTGGTCTTTAAACTTTCGAGAACAAAGCAAATAATTTAAAAAAATTATGTACTTCACGAAACAGTTAAATTTAGTTGTTAATTGAAATAACTTCAATTGAGAATAAAATTTTAATCATAATTGTTTAATTGAGAAATCAAATATTTTAGAACCCTGGTCAAAAGATAGATAAGGATTGATCAATACTTATGAGAGGCATGAAAAGATTAAAACACTGCAGTGGTATAAATTTGGGGATGGATGTAATGAGATTTAAAAACAAAAGCAAAGAGACAAATATATAGTTGCAGATATATAAAGATCAAATATAGGAGCAATAGAGACTCAGGGTCCTATAAACTATCAATAAATGGCATAAAAATGTAATACGACTGAGGTAAAAATATCAGATTGCACAAAAATATGGGTTTAAAAATGGCGATAAAAGCTAAAGTTTTTTCAAGCTCCAGCAAAACCATAAATTTTCAAGCCGCATTAACAGTCGAAAATTTTAAATTACTTAACTTTATCACGGACTGTACTTTTATTTTCATTTATCTTACAGGAAGCTATTAAAACTACGCTATTTTACAACATCTTATATCATGTTTTGAACTACAAATGTGAAGTGCACGAGAGTTTTCAAGATTTAGAAACATATCTCATACTTTTAAAATAGGTTTAATAGGTGTAATGATGTTATAGTTACAGCGAGTTTGGTATTCAGTCTATCATATTCAAAATTGAAAAAAAGTTCCAAGTTTAATAAATGTAGTTATATCTTTTGAATCGAGACAACTTTGAGACGAGATCGAAAAATTAGAATCAGAGACTAAGAGACAAGAAAATACGGGTAGAAGACAGGCAACCGCAAATAAGGACTACGAGACAAAAACAATTGGAAGGTACGGAAAATAATGCACAGAATGACAAAAATCAAGAGATATTAACTGGGCATTATAGACTATCGGCATAACATCAGATAATAAAGATTCTTGCATTTTGGAATTTTCCTAAGGTACTCAACGGTAAAATTTAAACTTGACCGCACAAATCAAAGTTCTCAATCACCTGCACACTGATGCTACCGAGGTTGGCCTCATAGCACCAGCACCACTGTCGAATGTAAATTTCCATGAAATTCTAGAAAAAGTGAGAGAAGGCTCACGACTATCAGCAATCCTATCCTTGCACACAGTGACAAAACTTTGATGTATTAAGAGGTGGCTCTGCAGGGCCGATCCCAATAGTTTCATTTATGTCTTGCCATAAGGAAATTTATCCCATAGTTTTATTACAATATGTGTATTATGTATTTCACGAAAAAAATGGCTAGGGATTATATTTGCTTGCAGGCAAAAAGCTACAAAAATTTTTTAATCTAAAAACCTACATGTTGCTTAATTTTTCCGTTGAATCATACGCAACTTTTTTCTTCTTTGTTGCACAGCATTGGAGAGTCGAAATCCAGATTCAGATGATATAAAAACCTCAAAAAAGCTCGGGCAGACCGTGAACTTGACAAAGCTATAAGAGATCTTTCTAGGGTCAGGCCATAATCAATGCTTCAATTTGCTTGTGTATAAAATCGTTTTGACAGCTATATGATAAAAATAACACTGTTTAATGTGTACCACATCAGGGAATGTCATACAAACCAGAGCCAGTAAAACACAATGACTGCCCACAGGCATCATTAAATGTAATTAGTCGGGTCTAGAAACTGTTAACTACAAAAACATTTAACAAAATTTATATTTTATCTAAATCATGATTATTTGGAATTTCAGACGCATAGGCATGTCGCTTCTTAGTAAATCCATCATCCAGATAAAAGTTTATTTCGTCTCGCAGCGTTGTATTATCTTAATGAATAACGAGAATGGCATTCATCAAGTTTTTGGATGATGAAGTAAGGTTTTAAGAATATCATCATGTATCAGTTATTTCAAAATTTGTCAAAAAATGTATTTTTTAAATTTAAAAAAAAATCTTTTTTCTTAAAGCGATTTTTCGTTACTTGCTATTTGAGACTAATTATATGCATACTTTTTAAGATAGTCTGGATACATGTCTTCGTATATACGTTAACACATGTTTGTACACTGTAAATATCGGTCAGACCTTTTAAGTATTAATATGAAAACTTGTTTTGAACGAAAAAAAAAATAAAATGAGAATTTAAGTGTAAGAATATATAATTTCTATGAAGTCATCGATCCTTAAAAAAAGCGAAGAGTTCACTTCTTATTATAGACTTTCGAATCGATTCTATTCAATTGTGTTTCTACATCTCACATTAGGGAGCATGTACAGCTTATGGTATTATGATAAAATCTGATCAACACAAGCTGCAACTATTAAACGTGGGTGCGTAAATGGTCTGTAAGACGTTTGAAAGTGGTGAACCCCTTTTGGCACACCCCGCAACGATGAGAAAGTCTGTTCAAACAGGCAAACATGTGCAATAAGCATATTTTTCTTTCGCATGCCGAACAGTAAGATCCGAGGAGGGACCAATGAACTTCACGGATGTGCTGCAAAAGTTCAAAACTCGAGATAAAAATTATCTTACACTTGTTGCAGTGATGTTGGTGGGTGGGCATGTGCCTTTTTAAAGAGGCGCTATCGCGAAAAGTAAGTTGGCACACCGGGCAGCGATGATGAAAAAGTTTTGAGTGATTGGCGTTTAGGTGAGCTGTAATTTCCGTATGAGTCTGAAAATTTATTTTGCAAGCCAAGCAGAGTAGGGGCTTTTTATCTGTGCAATTTGAATTCTGCTTACTGTTGCCACCCATGTTTATCACCATTCACCGAAAAAATGTTGACCTAAGGTAATTCTGTGGTTTTGTAGTAGTCTCGATGGTATGGTAATATATTATTGTTCCTTTTTTCTTACTGTTACTGTTGATACCTACTGTTATAACTGCTCTTGTTATTATAGTTTACAGAATGTATTTTTATGGTTAGAGGACGAGAGTTTTTTGTTTGATGGTCGATTTCCTGTTGATAAAAAATTATTGCTAAAATTTTCATTAAACACACTTGTTTGTAATAGTATACTAAATGTGTTTCAAATACTTATTTAGAGACGCAATACGTACCAAGTACAATCTCAACAGATCATAAAGGGCGTCACTCCCAAATTGTTAAAGATGCAGTCCACATAGAGATGTAAACAAGGATGTAAATCATTCTGAAAAAGTTACATAAGTTGAATGCATCATTCTTTCGAGATAAGAAATACAGTAATTTTTGCCGTGAAGAACGGAGTTGAGTTGTGCCGGGTACGATAATGCTAATGATTTCTATGGTCCAGTTGCGTCTCGACCATTTTATTTCGTGGTCGATTGCGTCCCGACGATCCGCAATCGAATTCAACTTCAAATAAATAATTTATTTTTATTTTCCGTAGACATAACACATAAATTTCTGAAATTAACGGCCGTGCCCTCCGTAAATATTAGTGGGGAAAAGAAAAAGCATGTCCTAAATGTATTGGGTACTCTCTAAATTTGAGATAGTGGAAATTTCACTATTTGGGCTGGTGAACACAATTTTCACTAGAAAAATAGTGAAAAATTGGTAGTATTTATTTGCACCCATGTGAGATAAATTTGTATTGCAAGGATTTACCAGTAATCTAATGATCGATCTTAATCTGAACGAAGAGGATTGTACAACCTAATCATTACATCTTGGGTGGCACCAACAGTTAGTTCACTAACTAATTAAAATAGTGAAACTTTAGCTAATAGAAATAGTGTATATTCACTATTTCGCAGTGGAAATCTAATATTTCACAAAGTTATAAAAATATAACTTTGAAATAGTAAAATTTACTATTTAACTTTTTACAAATCAAAATACTTTACAAAAAGTCTAAGAGCAATGCAAAGAACAAATAAACGACTGCATTAAAACCATAGAAGGTTCTTGCCAAAAATGTTCAAGCAGTTCTCCAAACAGATCGCTGGATTTCAAAACAAGCAATGTAGTATTTGTATCTTGTTTAGGCAGTCTTAGAGGTTACATATACCATAAAAAATACATGATTAGCATTTAAAACGTTTTCTCCCTCAATGAATTTCCTTTTCCCATCACCTACGTAATTAATTAAATCCCAGATTGAAATCAGATACGACATGTCTCTAAGTTGCTCCCGCTGCTGCAAGTTAGAACCCATATATTGCAGTCTACTAGGGTTTACATTCGATCCGCCAGGATGTCACTAGTAGTGAGTTAACAGGTCGAATTGATATCTAAAAGTCCACATCAATAGTTGATAGTTTAAACAACAAGATCATTTTATTACATTCGGATAAAAAAAAAAAAAAAAACAATTTACAGTACGATTCTGGGTATTTATTGAGCAGTAAAAAAAGACCAGAGGTATGGACACTTAATTATTAAGAGTGTGCATTAGAGTGTGATTATGAAAAGTGAATACACATGTTTATAATTTTCTTAACACAGTCAATCTATTGTTCCAATACATTTTGTTATATAAATATCATTAAACTTCCAGGCAAAAGCCTGGATGAAATTAAACAGGGAGTTGTAATGACTCATCGACTTAATGGCTAGGACGCAACTCGATCATGAGATAAAATGACCTGGACGTAATTCAATCATTTGATAAAATGACCGGGACGCAACTGCGCGTTTTTTCTCGATATAGGGCGCAACTAGACACCTTCAATGGTGAGACTACGGTGAAGTTGAGATACTGAGCTAGTTACTAAAATGTTTATCGTAATTTACAATAACTGTTTCCTTTTATTCTGTGTAGTTGTTACCTAGGAGTTACTGTAAAAATTTCTACACTGAAAAAAAAAAATTTACTAGATTCAAGGAAATTAATTTTTTTGAATTCTTTTTACTAAAAACAAGAAATTAATTATTCAAATCAAGAACATTTTTCGCGTTTTAAATAAATATTTTCTTATATTTGCTGATTTTTAACTCCCAAAAAATATTTCATAAAAACGAGAAAAATTTTTCTTTGCCCAAATAAAATTTTGCTTGATTTAAGTAAGTCGGTTGTTTTGATTCCAAAAAACTACGTTAAGTGTATATTTACTACAACCAAGAATGTGGTTAACTACAGTACAATAAGAATTTACTTTTTTATGAATTACTGTGATATTGTATTATGCTTTACGAATTTTACAACGATAATTACACTACCTACATACAGTTCAATTAAGTTTTACCATGGTACATGTTGGTTTTTATTGTTTATGTGATGTAACAAGACTTGACACCCTAAAGTGTTTTGTAAATGTTGACGAGCACCATGTGCAATTTCTACAGTAATTTTAACCAACAAGACGCCTGATGAAGGTGGCAAACAGCCACCGAAACGTTGCGTATAGTTAATTACCAAAAACTATTGACTTGTATTATTGACTACCACTACAAAATTACTTTTTTATGGATTATTTATGATTTTATAGAATCAAATTTTCTTAAAGCTAGTAAATATTATCTACAAATAAGAAAAATTTATTGTTTTAAATTATTTTTACCTAAAAATCAAAGTACTTACATTAATACAGTATTAACTATTGTAAATTACTAGATTCAAGTAATAATTACTTGATTTCATTAAAATTCATGTAGAATAGGATCAATCAAGTGATATAGTCTTAAAGCAAGATTACAGTTCTACTTGTATCAAGTAAATTTAGTCTAAATCTAACATTGTATTTATTTATACACAGGCAATATTTACTAGTTCTAAAAAAAAATTACACTGCAAAGAGTTACTAAATTCAAGTAATATTTACTTAATTCCATTAAATTTCATGCTAGAATAGGATCAATAAAATTTTCTCTTAAAACAAGAATACATTTTTACTCGTATCCAGTACATATAGTCTAAATAATAAAGTCTAAATTATATTTACTTGAACACAGAAAATATTTTCAGGTCTGAAAAAATAATCTAATGTATTTAATAGTAAAATAAAGTACTATTTCCAAGTAAAATTTACTTGATTCAAGATAGTTTCGTGCTCCAATAGCATCAATCTGATATTTTCTACAAACAAGAATACGGTTTTACTTTTATTGAGTAAACATTGAAGTTTATTTTTTTAATACAAAAGTATCTTATAATGCTATAAAATATCGTTACTCTAGGGGTCAACCACCCAATAGATGAACGCTGACCAGTAGATGAACGATTTTTCCGAAAATGTATTTGTGTTGAAAATTTTAAGTATCAACATACTTTTC
>JAPYYV010001711.1:0-48802 GCA_030522625.1 Copidosoma aretas
TTTTTTTTTTTTTTTTTTTTTTTTTTTTTTTTTTTTTTTTTGTTTTTTTTTTTCTTTTTTTTTTTTTTTTTTTTTTTTTTTTTTTTTTTTTTTTTTTTTTTTTTTTTTTTTTAAATTTTTTTTTTTTTTTCCTAAGTTATTCAATTAATTTGAAGGTTAGAATTTCACGTTCTAAAATTCTCTATATTTTTTTTTGTTCGCTATCAACTCAGCTTTAAGCTTAATCAAAAACATTTTGATTACCTCTTTTCCTTCTTGAGATATACGGCTTACAACACTACAAACTCGCACTTTTATGCTTTTAGGTTATGTTAAAGAAAATTGAACTCAATATTTCGTAATAATAGCATTGTACCTTTTAGCCGTAATCATTTAAATGGTAATTTAGCCTTTTTTCTAACTTTGTTTAAAAAAAATCTTTTTTTCGAGATATTAGATTTAGAAGACTAAAAATTTGAAATTTTAGGCTTATAGGTCATGTTAAAAAGAATTAAACTCAATATTACGTCATAATTGTATCGTATCTTTTAGAAATAATCATTCTCACGGTAATTAAAGCTTTTTTTCTAAATTTTGTTTGGATAATTTTTTTTTTGGAGGTTATTCTAATAATTTGGAGGTTAGAATTGTTAGTTCTAAAATTCTGCACAATATTTTATTATTTGCCATCATCTGAGCTTCAAACTTCATCAAGAATTTTTGAATTACTTTAGTTTCTTCTCGAGATATTGGGTTTACAAGACTAAAAATTCGAAATTTCAGGCTTTTAGATTATGTTAAAAAAAATTAAACTTAATATTTCGTCATATTAGTATCGTATATTTTAGAAATAATTGTTCTGACGGTAATTGAATCTTTTTTTCTAAATTTTGTTCAAATATATTTTTTTTTGAGGTTATTCTATTAATTTAAAGGTAAGAATTTCGAGTATTAAAGTTCTCTATAAGTTTTTCTTGTTTGCTATCATCTCAGCTTTAAACAGTATTAAGAATTATTTGATTATCTCTTTTTCTTCTTAAGATATTAGGTTTCTTACACTTAAAACTCGAAATCTCCCACTGTTCGGCGCCCGGCCCGGCATAACTTGAAGCTACGCGCTTATGTTTGCTTACAAACTATCTCCGACTTTAGATGCAGAACTTATTTTAACATCAGCGGTTTAAAAAAAAAAAAAGAGTAAATAGTTGTTGAAAAAGCTAAGCAGTGTTGATGATTATAATCATCGTTATCGTAATAGATATCGTTATATCTGTCGTTTTTATTGTTTTCATCGTTACTTAAGTCCATTTATCCACGCCTTAAGCCTTTAATTGATGGTGTTTAAACGACCTTGTGATATTGAATACATTTCTATATACCAATTTATTCACTGTAGATTTTACATTATCTATTAGTACCATCGTATTCATTTCTCGATCAAGATGCGCAAATCCTTTTGGTAAAACTAACCATTCAAGCACTACCTCAAAGCAGCTAGTAATATTTTTAGAGAGAACGAGGAATGAACATCTGTAAATAGCAGAAGGAGCCTAAATCTGTAAGTATTGCAGCTATCAAATTTACAAACGTAAATCTGATCCATATCTGTCTCCCAAATCTAAAAAAGTTTACGTAGAATGCAGTGATGAGTACTACCGAGCAGAGGTCGTTGTTTTGAAGCAAATAAAAAAAAAATTTTCGAATCAAATTCAAAACAAGATAGCATTCTTTTACATACACTCGCCCCAGACTTTTGATCATCAAACGAATGGTTATGCTCTATGCTAATATAAATAGATAAGCTTGTAATAAAAAAAAAAATTTTGTGGGTTAAATACATGTACTAATAAAATAATTCGCAAAAAACAGCAATTACAAGCACTGTATCAGATAAGGCTGGGCCGGGCACCCCGACGCCGCACAGTAGGCCAAAACGGTTTTTTTTCTATTAATAAAACATCTTAAAAAAAAATTAACCATTATCCTGACTATTTTTTTGTTGGAGCTTTAAGCTTATGTCATACAAAATATATAAGAAGTGGTCCAAAGTTGTAATATTTGACTCACAGGGGTGAAAATAACCCCTAAAGATAGAGAAATTAGAGAAAAGTTTTATAAAATTCAAATTTTTTCTTATAATTATAGAGAATCATAGAAAATCAATGGAGAAGTTAAAAAATATTAAAATAGATAAAATAAATGAATGAGTCAAATCTTAGGGGTATGAAACTACCCTTAAATATGATAAAACAGTATAAATTTCAGAAAACATTTATAAAAAATTGTTCTTTTTACTTGGCACACCGTAAATAGACGTTATTTCATAATAGACATAATTTAAAAATTTTATTGATTTAAGGGGTAAAAACAACCATTCAAGTGGAAAAAATTAGAAAAAATTTACGTAAAAGTAACAATTTTTCTTCCACTCATAATAAATCATAAAAATTCAAAAGAGACGTTAGAAAGTACTTGAAAATACTTAGGATAATTGATTTAGTCACGTTTTATGGGTAAAGTTACTCCTAAATAACATAAATTCTACTAAATGTCTAAGAAAATAAAAAATAAATTTTTCAACCTGTACAAACATAAATTATTATTTTAAATAATCATTTGTTATTTTAAAAAAATTATGACACGAGGGGTCACATTAACCCTTATACTTATTAAAATTTTAAAATATTTAAGGTGAATTTTAAATTAGGCTAAAACGGTTTTTTGAATAATATTATATCTCCAAAACGAATTGAACAATCCTAACGATTCTTTTTGGAGCTTCAAGCTTATGTTATACAAAATATGGAAAAAGTAGTCTAAAGTTTTAATATTTTACTCAAGGGGGCGAAAAATGCCCTTAAAGATCATAAAATTACAAATAATTTGACGTAAATTTAAGTTCTTTCCTATAGTCTTTCAAAAGCATTAAAATAACGAGGTAAGTTAAATATTATATCAAAATACATACAATTATTTACTAAAGTATGCTTGAAGGCTTAGAACTACCCTTCAAAAAAGTCATTTAGATAAAATCTCCAAAAATTTCAATAAACATTTTCTGTTATATGTAAACAGACAAGTTCGCATAATATAGAAAATAAAATATGTTGTTAAGATCTATGTTTTAAAAGATTTACAATTCATTGAATTTATATCTAAGTTAGAGGTTACATGATTTTTGGCTGAACAATAATGCTGTACATATTATGAATTGTTCTTAAAGTATAACTAATGTAGATATAGCATCGTACAATACAAAAGTCACAGAAATATGTGAGAAAACCTCATACCGAAGAATTGACGGATTTTTTTTTTTAAGGTTGGTAAATAATTTTTGTTTTAAACAGTCGTTAAAAATAAACCACTTTTATAACTATTTGTGCCTAAAAATAAAAGGAAATATTTTGGTCTATTGAAGTTAATATAATTGTTTTGCAAAGAAAATGTAAGAAATTCTTACAATGAGAAAGAATTTTTTTTTAATTAGGAGTGGAGTGCTACTCATTTATCATATTTCTTCACTCTAAATCCTCAACTTAAATGAATAAAGTTTACTGTGCAAAGCATAATCTTTATACACAGTAAGTTTATAAGAAATAATGTAACTCTCTATTGTGTGAAATTCAGTTACTTTAAGCGTATGTAAAGATGGTGTCAACATTCTTAACCATATTACGAGCAGTAATTTTATATATATGTATATAAATATATTTACATATGTACAATTCAACATTTTCTTAAAGTTCAGAATGAACTTGATATTTTAAATTTGTGTTCAAAATACTTTTAACAACCAACGATTCGACAAGTTCTCGCAAATATGTATAGTCTTAATTTCCGCGTCCTTTTATCGAGCAGTTTCAAATCATATGTAGCATACCCATTCTGTAAGATAAATTTCAAAAATTATTTGTATAAAATGTGAATTATAATAAATTTGTTCATTTTCTTATTTTTAGCGGGAGTTTGAAGCCTAAAAAATTGACTGAAATTGATAATTGTGCATCGATTTGAAAAGTAATTTCAAACGGTTCAAAATATCAATTCATTTTTCATTCTAGTAAGTATATGAAAATTGCAAATCGCAGAGAATTCTGATCTATGTATAATTACTATGTACAATTAGTAAGATTAATTTTTACCTCTTACGTCAGTATATCTTTAAAAATATCTATAATTGTTTATACTATATATATTAGGTGTACTTGGTTAGAAAAAACCTTTATCGAAATTTTCGGAGATTGTATCAAATTGACCTTTTTGCAGGGTAGTTCTAAGCCTTTAAGCATACCTTTGTAAATTATTTTATGTATTTTGATATACTATTTACCTAACTCTGTTATTTTTAATGCTTCTATAAGAATATAGGAAATAACTTAAACTTACGGTAACTTATTTGAAATTTTATCATTTTTAAGGGCTGCTTTCGCCCCCTTGCGTAAAATATTGAAACTTCGAACACTTTTCTCATATTATGTATCACATAAGCTTAAAGCTCCAAAAATATTCGTTAGGATTGGTCAATTCGTTTTAAAGATATGTTATTATTGAAAAAACCGTTTCAGTCTAATTTCAAATCTTACGTAAATACTTTTTAGTTTTAAAAAGTGTAAGGGTCCATGTCACCCCTTGCATCATAATATTTTCATGATAACGAATAATTATTTAAAATAATTATTTACGTTTGTTCAGGTAAAAAATATTTTTTTTTTTTTAGACATTAAGTATATTTTATGTTATTTAGGGATAGTTTTAACCCATAAAACGTAAATGATTCAATTATCCTAAGTACTATTAACTACTTTCTAACGTCTTCATTGAATTTTCATGATTTTTTATGAGTGAAAGAAAAATTGTTTCTTTTACGTAAATTTTTTCCTTTTTTTACCACTTTAAGGGTTGTTTTTACCCCTTACGTCAATACAATTTCCAAATTATGTATTTTATTTATTAATGTTTATTTAGGGTGTGCCAAGTAAAAAGAACAATTTTTTATAGATATTTTCTGATATTTATACTGATTTATCTTATTTAAGGGTAGTTTCATCCCCCTAAGATTTCTCTTAATCATTTATCTTATCTATTATATTACATTTCCTGACTTTTTTATCGATTCCTAATGATTTTTGATGATTATAAGAAAAAATATGACTTTTATGAAATATTTTTCTAATTTTTTCAACTTTAGGGGTTGTTCTTACCCGTATAAGTAAAATAATGCATTTTTGGACTACTTTTTCTATATTCTGTATAAAATAAGCTTAAAGCTTAAAAAAAAATCGTTAGGATTGGTCAATTCATTTTAAAAATATTTTATTTATGGAAAAAAAGCTTGTTTCGGCCCACTGTGCGGCGCCACCGCAAGACGTTAACGTTATTGCTTTATATTCAAGAAAAATTAAAAATAGTATTCGAAAAATTGCTACACCGACGTAAACAATCCTGCTCTTTGGATTGAAAGCATTAAAAAAAAATTAATAATGCCCATCTTTGAGAAAAACTGCATTTTATGTTTTTTTTTTGTTAAATTGATATTTTTTTCCGAAAACTGAGAGCATCATCGGATAACTATGGAAAAATTACTTTGATCTTATATATTTTTTATATTTTTCTAGTCTATTATAATGCCGCAATCGCGAGCTGGAAACCAAGTGTTTTGGCGGTCGCACACCGCGCTAGGACATTTGACGTGAAATGCCCCATATGTTAAAAATGAAAGTACAAATGCACGAAATTTGCTTACACAGAATACAATATATTGTAAATTAAATAAACCCAACAGTGAGTTAATCAAAAGGGTAAGGGTATCCAAGAGATTTTCAAGCCTTTTCCAACGGAAGCCGGATAACCAGTCAAACATTTATAGTCTTTTACTTGTCTATTCAGTTACTGGAACTGGCTACATTGATCTTTTTATTATAAGTTATTTTAATATCACATATAGTTCTGAATCTGGTAATATGTACATGTAGATCTACTGATATCTGGATGTATGTAGGGTAAGAATTTCCAATGTTAACTCTTACCCTCACATTTCCTCGCCCTTTACCGCGATTTGTTTTTTTTTTATGTTGTTTGCCCGGTCGTTGTTTTTTTTCTAGCGCCCCTCCCCCCCCCCCCCCCCCCCGTTTCTCGTCCTCACCTCGCACTTTTATTCACAATTCACTTGTTACCTCCGGGCTTGTACGCAGGACATTTTTTTTACTCTTAAGAGTCCCTTCTCAGGTAGCTCTCAACCCCCCCCCCCCCCCTTACTAATTTTTGGACTTTTTTCAGGAATATTGTGTAAAGTGTGGAATGAGCCAATTACTGCGAACAACATAATTATTGCGCATCACCGAATCACTGCACAGGAGCCAGTTACACCTTACTTTAATATGATTACAGTACTAATATGTACGACAAATTGTGCTGATTTTTTTTACTGTTTTTAGTTCTTTTTTTAGTATTTATATCACCATAATAAATGTGGAAACTTTTAGTGTAAACAAGAATGCTTCTTACATAAGAATAATAATTCATAATTTGTTCACCACCTTCCGGTAATCATTAAGAGGAGCTTTTCAAAAGAGGTTCCCTATTTACTTAAGTAAAATCAACACATATGGCACAAAAAGTAATTTTAGATACATAATTATCTGTATCCAACGTTACTTTATTAGCCTATTATTATATTAAGGCTTACAGGCCACATCTACTTTTCATCAAAATTTTCATCACATGCAACAATTTTATAAAAATTCTACTGTTTGTGAAAATTCTTTGTTTATTATTATTACATTCATGTATATTTGATTAGTACTTTTAATAATTATTTATCAAGTGTGCCCTCTAAAATATTTTTTTCTTAAACAATGGTTTTAAAGCTGTTTTTATTGATTGATTCTAATTGAATAAAAATATCATTAGAATTACTGCATCTAGACAGTGCTACAAATAATTTACCATAGAAAAACAGAAGTTTAATACAACGAAGGCCTATTTGATCAAACCGTGGGCATTAGGATGTATTTATTGTCATTAAAAATGCTGAAGCGATAGGAAATCGTTTCCTATATAAAATGAAAAGTTAAGTATAATTTTTGTTGGAAAATAATGCGATTCTTGCAATAAACACTTTATTTTTAATTGTTCTACCTGTAACGATTTCAGCTATACTATTGAATTCATGTAATTTAGTTATTTTTAATTTTTTATCATTACACAGTCGATTATTTATACTTAAATTTTGAAACAACATATCTGTTGTTCCAATTTTTAAATTTGATGCATGTGGTGAAAGACCTCCTAGAATATTATTTTTTACGTCTATTGGTAAATTATTTATAATATTGTCATCAGATTTATCAATAACTTTATAAGTAGCATTCTATACTATAATGCGTTATGGTATTTCTTTTTATATTGTTTAACATCAGATTTAAAATGTGTATTTATTAGAAGTTGTCTATATTGTGCTATTTGTTGTTGAATTTAAATAATTTTTGAATATTTTCCAGATACGTCAGTTGTTATCGAATTTAAAGGAGTATCAAAAGTTTTAATCTGTCCATCTCAAACAATACAAGATAATTTTGAAAAATTTATGTATATTGATCGCATACTAATTTGTAATTTGAAGATTTCAAACACTGGCCATAAATATTCAAGCAGGACAAAAAACAAGTCTGTTCTTTAAACTTTAGAAATTATTATTACTTAATGAAAAAAAAATACTGTAAATTGTTCGGAATCTTCCACCCACACCTTTGGCGTCCCGATTTCTAAACTATTTACTGGACCGTAAATTTCCTAATTTCGTAGAAAAATTTATGCAAATGAAAAAAAAAATGCTTCTTGATAGCAATACAATAAAAATATTTATAAAAATTTAAAGGTAAGTTTTTCTCCTTTTTTTCTCGGTTTTTTAATGTTTAATATCAAATTTTCGAAGTAAATGACACCTTTTTTTTCAATTTTTTTTTTCCGAAGAATTAGGTTATGATATTATCTTTTGAATAATTTTTATCGCATAGTAAAAAATAGATCGATGTAGGTGTTAGCAGCCACTAAAGGTTTAAATACACTGTTTTCATGTCTATCCTATTCTGTAAGAGAAAATAAAAGTTTTGAAACCTTTTTTTTTAATTCTTCATTTCACTGATTACAAAGCAAGTTTCAAATTGACAAAACTTAAAATTGTGAATCCAATATGTCAGCCTGAAATTGTATAATAATAGAATTCTGCCAATTCAACAATACAATCGTAATAAATGCAAAATTATAAAAATGAAGTAAAGAATGCAAGATTCTTGTAGATGGCACTATTTTAGATTTAAAAATTAATTAAGTTTCAGAACTCTTTGGCCTGATAAGATAGTAAAAAGAATTACGATTCTTTAATTATGGAACTCCTAAGTGCCTAAAAGTTATCATAATTACTGCACCGAAAAACTTTTGGTGCAGCTAGCGATACCATAGAAGCAGTTGCTACGCCAAATGATGCAGCAGACAGCACCGCCGGTTTTGGCACGGTAGCTGTGGTAGTTCAGAATTTGAGTGGCTCTTAAGTCGCAGGCTTGCATGCTCCGGCCTTTCAGAGCTAAGTTCATGCCACAGCCACGGCAGACTAAGCGCGTTGCTTCAGCTTTGGCTTTGCTTTAATCTACTTAGCTAGTATACCGAATATGTGCAGTGTCTGTTGTACCACCCATGGCGTAGCAGATGTGCTTAAAGGTTTTTAGGGTGATTAAAAATTTTTGATAAGCTCGAAAAATCCAAAATGTTGGAACCAATATGGCAGCTCAAATGTTTAAAATTCTTGAATTTTAAAAGTTTAAAATTACAATTACTATTTCCATATAGTCAAAGAGAAAAATTGCTTATTACAAAATACAAATTAATAGAACCATTATTAAAAAAAAATTGAATTTATCATATTATCAAACGATTATTGACGAAAAGCTGCAGTAACGAATAAAAGGATGATAAAAAAAGTTTATTTCTTGTGCAGTTATATTTTGGCTCACTTACATACAAAATTCTGATAAAAAGGCTGGATTTGGTAAAGTTAATATTTATAGAAATATATCTTGAAGTATAATACTAAATTGTTGTTGATTATTCAAGAATAAACACATATATTTTTTTTTTTCTTTAATTATACAACGTTTTTTTACCAATTTAGAATATCCTGCAGCTAATCCTGCAGGATTCTTTCCAGCTTTTTCTCTATAAAACTGTTTATTACTTTGTTCCAAAATTAAATTGCAGAAATCTAAGATTATTTGTCTATAAAGAAAAAAAAAAGTAACAAATAGACCAAATGTCGTAGTTTGTTTTTAATTAATTATCCTTACAATTGCTTTTTATAAGTTTCTGTAATTTTTAATGCACAGATTGCAATAATAAATGCAGTAAGATTTTTGAGACACAATTTTCATGGATTGAATTATTGAATGCAGTAAGATTTTTTTTAAGAAATTTCCAGACCATTATTCACCTACACGAAACAGGAGCGATAACTAATCAGATTTTTCTGCACATTTTTCTGCAATACTAACTGATTGTATATAGTTGTAGGGGTTAAAATTTTCCACCCCACCCTGGCTGGACCCACCGCACAAATTTGTTAGATTCCTTCGTGTTTGAACGTAAGCATCTATTTTTGTAATGTTTAAGAGCCCCTTTGCACCAGCCACGTAAATCCCTGCAACTGCCTCGTACTACCATTATTGCAGCTCCCCTCCACTACTAACCAAGTAGCACTTCCACAATACAGCACCAGTAATCAACGACGCACAACCACCCACGCAGCCCCTCCACACTACCAACCATGCAGATCCCCTACACACCTTGCCTGCAGACCCCAGCACTATCGCCCACACACTTTTTGATTAGGCATAGAGTCATAATAGATTATGGAAAACAAAACAAAAACAAAAATCTTTTAGTATAAGTAGATAAATCTAGACAGTTTGAGGTGCAATGGACAATAATTGACACTAACCCGTCTTTTTCGCAGCTTTAAAACTCGCATACATACGATTCTCTGAACTTTTATCATCGTCAATGATATGAATAGAAACTATTTATATTAGTAATTTATGCATGTAATTGTAAGCATAACGAATAAAAATGTAGCCACAGAAAATAAAAATGTATCGCCAAGCTTAAAAACAATAATTGAGAAAAAAAAAAACAGTATTCAAAAAAAGGTATACTAAAAGTCTCTATGGATACTTAAAAAAAAATTGGTAACGTCAATATAAAATCTGATGTTATTTGATTTTAATCATAAATATAATAGCTAATAAATAGAAAATCAATAGCATACAACAGACAGCAACTTATTTTTATTACTATAATAATATTTTATATAGTATTATAATTTCACTTCTAATTCTTTGTCAATTTCTTAGGTGACTACGACATTTCTTAACACAATTTATTTTCAATTAATTATAAGTGATCTTTAGACTAATTATTCACTTATAATTTATAGAAAATATGATTATTCAATAACTTGAGTATTTTTTAATAGATTTATTCGAATGCCTATTATTTTTATTGTACACAAATAAAGAAAAATATTTTTCAATAACATTTTACATTTGTACATGTAATACCTATTCACCGTCAATATTTCATTGACATGTGCCATTTCAATTCCATACAATTATCATATTATCAGTAATAAAGTTTATGGTTCATTGACTGTGAGAGTCTCTTTATATCTCTTTCTTCTATCTTGTTATTGTTCTAAAGGTTTTATATATGTATATTTATATACATAAAGACATACATGTATACAAACAGCCATCTTAACGTTCATGCAGTCATTTTTGTATTCATACGAACATTAGTAAGATCATACAAAAAGACAAACATCTATACACACATTAGTAGATAGATAAATAAATACATCAATATATCAAGCATTTACGAATACGGATTCCATACATAGATAGATACATTCATAATTAACATAAATACTAATGTTCATACATACATCAAACGTAGATACAAGCATACATACTTACGTACATACTCGCATGCATACGTTTCTCTATACGTGAACATGTACGTACAAACATATATAACTACATTGATACATAAATATTTTTTAATATATTGTTATTATTATTATTATAATTATTATTATCAGCATGTATACGTACACACCATTATACCAACTAACATTCATACATTGGTGCATACAGACAGACATACATGCATGCATTCATACAGGGACTATAGAAAAGTTCCTTAATCGCGGTGACCGGCGTGGACAGCAGTAAATCGAAAGTCCGTTACAGTAAGAAAAATAAGTCCAAAGATGACTCAATTACAGTGGTTGATTCATGCAATATTTCATGTAATAATATCAAAACATAGATAAATATTGGAAAGCATTTCTCAAAAATCAAGTCGTTTCCTGAAAGTAGTTATCGTGTCATGAAGGGTTGACGGGTGGGGAGCGCAAGAAGATGAAGCCCCACTAATATATATATATACATATATATACACAAATATGTATATATAAGTGGTCAGTTGACAGACTAGATAAATTATGTGGTGGACTGGGGGGGTTCGAAAAAAAATGATTTGGAATATTTGACTGACGAAACAACGGAATTTTTCCTTTTTTGTAGACAAAACGGAAGGGGGACTGTATGGAAACATTAAGAGGTGGCACGGGCGCAGAGTGTTTTTTTATTCAATTTTTTTATTCCGATAAACAAAAATCTTACGAACAAAAGCAGTGTGGCGTACGGTATACTTAGAATACCAATACGTACGCGCCCCACCACCTCAGATAGGAAAGTATGACGAAGGTAAAGGAGAAGAGGAACTCTTGAGTCGGGTCAGAGAGTAGAGGAGGGAGAGAAGATTTGGGACTCTCAAGACTGGCAGACGTGCCTCCAGTTTACCGCGCTACCCTTTGGCTCTTCCCTCGGTCATGAAGAATAAAAAAAAGAATTTAATAGTCCTCACTGTGTACTTATTTTGCGTTCACCCAACGGACCACAAACCCACGTAACAGGAGAATTTTTGGTGTCAAAAGCGGGATCAGTGAAAAAGCGCACACAGCGTAGTATTGCGAGACAAAAAGTGAGTGTTAGAACAAAAAAAAAGTTTTTTTTCTTAAAAAGTGACCAAAGAAGAGAGAAATGTCAGAGAAGTAAAAAATAAATGAACACTGCAAAGCCAAGCTAGCGAGAGACTTCCAGGACAACAGAGAGCCAAACAGCACGCCAGAGATCGGACTACCACGCCTATTACGAGAGGAAAAAGGGGAAGCTGAAGAAGATCGACATTCAGATCTAGAGGAAGAAAAAATGCAGTCCGGTGCAGCCCTATCAGCCATTTGGATAGCTACTACATGGTTAGTACATTAAAATACATAAATCTTTTATAAACATACAAATGAATATTTTACGATCCCTGGGAAAGTTAAGGGAATAAGCACTTAATAATATTTTTTTTTCTTATATAAATGGCATTATTACGCAAAACTAATAATATATATTAACGAAATATATGCATGCTAAAATTTTATGACGATATTATAAGACGGGAAAACTAACGTTAATTATCATGATGAAAAAACTTCTTTAACTGCGAAGAAAAATACAATAATAATTACCACTTACATCATTTTTTCCGCTTAACCCTCATTATATTAAAAGTGACGCCCGTAAGTAAATGCTACTGATATAAACGATACCTACGCAAACGCGTTGGAAAAATTTTTTTTAGTAAGCAGAACAGAACATCGTTCCCCCAACAACCAGAATATTTATTTATGATTTAGCGACCACTTAAAATTACACAAGTTTCAATTTGAAATAATTCTTATACTACAAGAAAAAAAAACAAAAAAAAAACATTGGTAATAATAACGTGACTAATAAAGTAAAAAGAGAAAGGGAAGAATACAAACGAAATTCGAACAAAAATGATTGCATGATTATCAAACCCATGAAATTAGACTTTATATACCGTCACCATCTGACACGACGAAAAAAAAAAGAGAACCAAGAAACATTTACTGTCAGTACCGACCCAAAAAAATTTCCCATTCACCCGCTTGGAAACGGCCAATGTAAAACAACCGGCTATTTACAAGCAAACTCGCTCCAACATTATCTAATATATACATCCGGGACACTCGAAAACCCTTGCAGGCAACTGAGCCGGTACAAAAGGGGAGATTGTAGCTCAAAAAAAAAATACAAAAACGTACTCGAACCGACCATACCCAATAAATACTTAATACAAGCGGTCGAGATAGCACATAGAGCAAAATTCTACCCCACAGAGAAAAAAAACAAGGCAAGAAATATAATATACTCTGAATAGAATGCTCAAAACCATCGCGTGATATAACGCCCGGTATATAACACGAAGCAGTCAAGACAAGCTGATAAGCGAAAAGCCGTGAAACCTAATCGTTGATCTTTTACAGCCATCAAACACTCACAAATCACGACGTGGAAAAAAAATAAAATAAAATGATACAGAAAATAGAAATGAACGAGGTGTAAGAAACAGACCCTACACAACACGTCGACGGTACTAACATACAACAAGCTTCGATAGACAATACAGAGGACGAAATAATTAGAACAACATAAGAACACGATCCAGAATCATGGGAGGAATGTCAAAAAGCTTAAAAAAAAGATAAAATGTTCATTATAAAAATGACAAAAAAGTTGACCCCCGAAATAGCAAGAGAAAAAATAACGCGCAGTCAAACTAGCCCGGAAATCCCACAGCAAAGCGTGCATTACACAACATACCCAGTAACAAGTGGAACACTTCCTTACAAGGTCGTCCAGCCAGGATACACCCAAACGATCGATAGTATAGAAGCAGTCACAGTGCTTGCAGACGCACGAGATCAATCGAACTCTTACGCCAAAAATCAGACACAGGAAAACGCTAGACCAAGTAACAATACCAGTCAAAGTAGGAATCACTATAATACAAACAATTGAATGACACAACATCAATTCGTAGATACATTCAACTTAAATTGGACGAATGATGACCAGGCAGATTTACAAAATCGATTTACTCTACCTACGCATTATATAATAAATAAAACAGACCGCTTTATCTACATTAGGACACTTATCCAGCAATGTGCCACTATTCTACTGCGACCCAGTCAAACTTTCCCTTTTGAAACAAATGACAAAGGCAGTAGCCTGGACACTAGAGACACCTTATGAGAAATTTTAAATTGGAACATTAGCTAACAGGCTAAAGGGCAGAGCTGCCGAGTTTATGCTACGTCTAGCACAATTTACGTTAATTAGGAATTTTTGAGAGAACTAAAAAACAGGTACACGAGCATTAGTAATGCCACCGTACTTTTAACACAATCAAAAACGATCACACAGCAAAGAGGAGAACATGTGGGATTCTAGTGCGATCGCGGTCAAGCACTACATTATAGAATAATACACTTTATGACTCAAAACCAACTCATTCTCCTACACAAAAGTTTGCACTAAAAGACAGCGCCGAAAAAGAAGCGATAAAATAATTTTTCCACGGACTACGAGCCCTATATAACGACAATGTAACATGCCTTAGTCCTAGAACATTTAACAAAGCAGTGGTAGTAACGCTTAGTTTACGCTGCACTACTTCAGGAAGATGAAATGCATACATTGGTGTAGGCTAAGTAAGACTTAAAGACGATATAATATTACTAGGTAATTGAAATTAGATGAAAACAACGCATTCAACAGAATTGGTTGCAAACGATAACTGCGAGTCAAACCTATACACAGACAAATACGACAATCTTCCATCGCGACCGCTAGTGAATACAGAAAATAAAAATACTCACGGTACTGAAAATGCCCAACTGACTAAAGATGGAAAGAAGGAACATGACAAAAATTGCGCGTATTGTAAGCACAAAAATCAAAACACGAACGAATGTCGCACGTTGATAATAGACGCTAAAAAAGCGAAAACACTACCGGTACAATCAATATTACCAGAGAGGAGGTAATTTAAACAATGCGCAAAATAATATTAATAAAAGCTATAATGCATACCTGCAAAACTGGAATTACCCTAACAACGGCTACAAAAAAAAAAATATAGCACCCGCTACAGTTACAATAGGAACAAGCAAAATGGGCAATGCTACGAACAACAGGATAATTGATACAACAATCACAAAAATAATATTAATCATGATAATGGAAATTACGGTGGTAGAAATTGTAGTTCTAAAAACGGAGGGCCACCGTACAACATATCTGACTCCCCTAACGATCAAACACATGACTTACACACGGATACTTTAAACTCCCAAGACGCTCGTCGCAGTCCCCAGGCGTCGAGCGTGCCTCGGCAGTAAGCAAAGATGTAAACAGTGTGCCCGCAAAAAAAGCAGAGCCGAAGTGCAGCGAACGGGAGTCATACGAAAATTTATTCAGTGAGCCACACCTTACGAATAACGTAGACGTGAGCGAAAAAGCACAGCATGTAATGATACGGCTAATGCATGACACGGGCAACATACAAAATAAACCGCTGTCGCAACCTAATGAAATACAGCCAACTGCAAGCGTATACAATGATGACAATTATAATTTTGCCAAAATTTCACTATCAACCCAAAGCCCTGGGTCAGTAAAGGACATAGCCAACAAGAGCGTCAAGAAATCACTTGAGAAAGTAGAAATAATTATATCAAGTACAGGATACATACAACCTTCAGTATGCCTATAAGGCCTACAATAAATCAATGAAAGTGCGACATTTTACGCAAATACGGATGCTAAATAATATATTATAAAATCGAATAGCCTCAAGAAGGACTCATATAATAATTTTTACCAGTGAGTGCTCATAACCATTGTGACCCACGGAGCACGATGCACGTCAGGAACAGTAGAGGTACCCCTAAATGGGACGATATGCACTCTACACGTAGTCCCCGACGACTTTCCGATACAAGTGAAATGACTGATCGAATAAGACATATTGAAAAAACATGATGGCCACATATGCGCTAAGAAAAATATTATAATATTGAATGGCACCTAGATACCTTTAAAGGAACCAGAAACCTTCGAGATTCTCGCAAAATCGAGACACATAATTTTTGCGCACGTAAAGGAAGAATGTGATAATGTACAAACAGGATGGATACTTCTGCAACAATCAGAGGAAGGCATTTTATGCGGCAACTTTAGTGCAAACAATGATAACGGTAAAGTGCATGCCAAATGCATAAATATTACAGATAGACCGATGATAATAATTGTACCTCAATTAGACTTGTTGGACTGTGAGACAACTTGCGGGACAGAGCCATATAGCGTCGATTGAGACGACAGAAAAGGCCTACAGAAAGCAATGATAAGAATTTTTAGGGCAAGTAATACTAATAAAAAACAAAGTAAAAATAAAAATGTGATTTAAAAAAAATGAATTTGTTGTAACCGATAAAAAGAAAGAATCTAGAAGATAATGAGATCAGCAGACACATTAGGCTGCAACGAAGAAGAACTAGAACACGTGCGCGAACTAATAGAATTCAACCCTTGGGTATTCGGCCTCGACGGAGAGCCTTTAAGCGTAACTAGCGTCTTAAAACACAAGATACCCACAACAACTGACAGACTAACTTTAGCAGAAAGAATCAGGTACCTGATCGCTCTGAGGAAACAGATAAATAAGAATATGTAAAAACTAGCGGACCAGGGCATGATTGCATCCTCCACGTCACAGTATAATTCCAACTCATGTATAGTACTCAAGCAGGCGGGCCCAAATTAGGAGAAGACATGGAGAGTGGTAAGGGACTTTAGACTACTCAACGAAATTACTGTTGTCCGTGTCACCTACTACCATTCCAAAGCAATATTCTAAACCATCTTGCATCTGCCCACTATTTAACTGTAGTGGACTTAAGAATGGGATTTTTCCAACTTGAAATAGATAAAAAAGACGCTTATAAGACAGCATTTTCTGGACCAGATGGCAACTACCAACACAAACGTACGCCAATGGGCTGTACTGATTCACCAAATATATTCGTACGTGTGATAACACTAGCGCTTGCAGGCCTACAAGGACATGAAATAGATGTATACATCGATGACATAATGCTATTCGCAGCAACATCGGAATAACACAGAAGACGATTTACAAGATTTGTTTAACGTTTGGAAGATAATAACCTAACAAAAGAACCAATAGAGTGGCAGTTTTTCAAAAAAAAAGCGAATGTTTTAGGCCACATGGTCGGCAACGGACCAATTAATATCAAACTTTAGACAGACTCGGTCTGTAAAAAACTATCCATGAACCTACAAATACAAAGAAAATTAAACAATATTTATGTCTCACGGGATATTACCGCCGTTTTATTAAAAATTACGCGAAAATAGCACAATCAATTTCGAAAATTTTACGAAATTGCATAGAATTTATGTGGCAGGAACCTTAACATGAAGCATTTGACACTCTCGTTAACACTCTGTGCGGCAAACCCGTACTTTTAGCGCCGGACATGAGTAAGCCATTTATAGTTACAATGGACGCATCAGACTACGCGATAGGTGCAATATTAAGTCAAGGAAAAATAAGCGAAGATCGACCTTGCGAACATGCATCCTACTGCTTGAAAGGTAGCGAGCTTTGCTACCCAACATACGATAAAGAACTGCTTTCTATAGTCTATGCAAAAGAGCAATTTAGACCATACTTATACGAACAAAATTTTACAGTTGACACTGAACACAAGCCTCTAAAATATTTCTACACATCAAAAAACCCGGATCTGCGATTAACAAGACTAAAGGCAGAAGTACGTGGTTACGAATTCGACGTTGTATATAGACCCGGGAGAATTAATAAAGCACTTGACGCAATATCGCGCAACCCGATCCAGAAAAAAGGAGGGAAAAACCCCGAATCACCGCGCAGGGAGTCATACGAATTTGCAGAGGAACAGGAAAAAGACGGATTTGGTGACACGAACGCCTCTCTAGCTAGATTCGCTCAAGACGGAAGAAAAATTGAATAAGAAAGGACAGAAAAAATCAAATGAAAATTTTTTATTCTGACAAGTCAGACGATAAGATTAAGAAAAAGAAACGCCGGAAAAATTAAAATTTAGCGAATATACTCCAAGCAACGACAGTGACGTGGACTCGAAGTCGGAATAGCCCGAGACAGAATGAAAAAGAAATAAAACTTTGAAAGTAGGCAAAGCAACAAAAAAAAAAATGGACCACGTTAACCCTCAACATAAGCTGCAAATAAAAAGAAGAAAAGGGGAATATAGCCAACAGCAGCAAGCGACAGTGAAGAAGAAAGTTTATCTCAAGGACCAATCAATGAAAAACTTGCATACATGCGGAAAGATAAAAATATGCAAAAAGATGTAAAACTCAAAAGTACGCGTTTCATCAAAAGGTACGAAACACAAAATTTACAACGTAAGACTCGTAAACGCCAGCTGGATACACTACATAGAATACTCACAGAATTTTCTAAAACACCTGAACTCTAAGATAAATCGAAAGTAATAATAATAGCAAACTGCAAAACACCATCTGGCTAAGAAAAGGTGCCAAGAGATATACATAGGGCAATAACGCACTGGGGATGGCAGCTAATTATGGCAAACCTAGTGACGGAAACATTGGAGAAAGAAAGTGAGTGATAGAAAAGCGGGGGCGGAAGATATTATGTGTAGGGGTGAGCAAACCGAACGAGATTAACGAGAAAGCAAAGCTTAAAAAGAGAGGACCATATGTGCGGGATGAAGACGAAACCCCGAGCGAAGAGAGACAACAATCAGAGACGTCGAGTACAAGCCCAGCCGAACCGTGTCGACTACAAACGAATCGACGCGCATGGAGCGAACCATTTAACATGAGAACATACATCGAGAGAAAGGACGGAATTAGAATGGATTTTAAGGGAAAGGTAGGAGTTAGATTTGGCGCGTGGGTAACTGATTGTACCACCGATCAGTAAAAAAAAAAAACATCTAGAGAATACAGTCAATGACATACAGTGAACAAATTAGTCAAATAAAGAGATTAAAGTGGGTAGCAAAGTTGACCCAAATGCTGACAATCATACCCCACAAATAGAACTAATAGAAAATCACAAACAAATAAGAAAAGACACACTGAAAAATGAAATGAATAAGATTGATTTTGAGACTAGACATTGCAGACTGTACTGCGCAGAGCCACACGAAAAATTTGCGCTAATAGCCGTCCTTCACGACGAAAGTTGTCTTTTTAATTGTTTAATCTTTTTTGATGGCTTAACACTCTAAACGACAAAACTAAGAGACGCCCTTCGTAAATCAAAATAGATACATAAAAGTAGCAACCCAGGAGAGACAGAAGACATCCTCCGAAGCGATGCTGCCTTCGAAGACGGGGAATGCGCTTTTATATATGCCTCAGAGTATAATTAAAATATATGCATTTATTTCAAAGCGACTCTGGGTAAGATTATTTATCAGCATTTTGCAGGAAATAAGGGCAGCGAATTTCCACATATATGTTTAGAAAATCAACACTACCAAGCTCTAATAAAGGAAAACCACAATAAACAAAAGAGGCCTGACGGCAGCAGAAGCTCAGAAGCAGAGCCAGAGAAGCATCCGCCAAGAAGTAAAGAATTAGGACAGAATTTGGACAATAAGAAAATTGACGAGACAGAAGAGGATGAAAGAGATAGCGGAGGTAGTGATATTGGGGATCAAACACATGAGAAAGCCAGGTTACCCGCTCCTGAACCCCCACCTTAACAAGAGCCTCCATCGGCACATGACTCGCAGAGTTCGTCCGATTCATCGCCAGAAAGCAACAGAGAGTGAGGCAATGACCTAAATGATGCCCTTGTAAAATTAGGAAGCGAAGCAAAAAGTGACAGCAAAAATGACATATTAAATTCAAGCGCCCTAGCGAAATACAGAGTGTGCATAACAAGGCTTCCTCAGGAACTACCACCATGCGCACTAAATGAGAATGAGGACCCACTACCACTTCAAAAAGTGAAAAAAGTCCCGGATCACCCGTTCAGATGTTTGGAAAAATTAGCTTTTTGCTTAGTAACGGATAGCGTCCCTGATACCGAGACTATTGACGCACTCTATATACGTGGCCATATAAATCCATTGTTTTAAACAATAAAACTATGGAAGTTAAAAACGCCATTTTATAAAAAGTCAGAATAGTACACGTGATACGCATATACGTTAAAAAACACTTTGACGATACTGCGCTGAAATCGGACATTAAAAAATTTTGAGTGTCTCTGAAAGAACTAGTAATGGCGAATAAAATAAAAACTGTTGGAATAGTAAGAGACCTAGCGATTTTAAACATAAATCAGTGGCAATGTTTAGTAGAGCAAATGGAAAAATTTTTGTAAATCTTGCTAAGAAATGCTGTAAATCTTGTCAAACCAAAAAACTTTTTCGGGTGAAAACAAAACAAGCAATGTTAATCACAGATACTCCGAGTAGGCCCTCCGAAAAATATCTATTGATTTTTACGGACCTGTGAATAAACATTCGGAACACGGAAACTTCTATATACTGTCAATTCAAGACTGGTTAAAAAAATATATCGTCCTCGTTCCAGTACAGAAAGCAACAGCCAATGAGACAGTTAGAGCGCTAACTGACCAATTTATAGCATATTTCGGTGCACCGGAGAAATTATTATCGTTCGCGGAACCCACTTTACGAACGAAACTATAAGGGAATTCACAAGATTGTTTAAAATGGACAAAATAAGGAGCCTCGCCTACCACCCCCGAAGTGATGGCGCAATATAGCGCATACATTATGTCTTAGCTGAATATTTAAAAGCATACATTGATAAAGCCGTAAAGTAAAACGAGTTGTTACCATTGTGCATGATTGCATACAATACCTCTGAACATAAAAGTACAGTATACAAGCCTTACGAACTACTTTTCGGACAGAAAGCTCGCATACCATCAAACATTAAGCGTCAACAAGATGATCCAACGTATGACAAGTATTTTTAACAAATTGCTGAGTCTCTAACGGAAATACGCACTATAGCAGCCATAAAACAGGTTCAAGCTAAATTCCGTTCAAAATACTACTATGACAGGAAACTCAATCCTAAGGTTTTCATGGAAGAGAAGTCAGTGTTTGTTCTTAAAGAACCGTTGAAAGGCAAATACGACGCACAATATAAGGGACACTACGAGATCCTGAAAATCGATTATAAAACCTTCAACGTGAAGCTACAGAGAGGTTAAGAAGTTAGAGTTACCTATGTAGATAAAATAAAGAAAACCTGCATACTTAAAGCACCTACAAAAAATAAAAAATAAATCATAAAATGAAAGATAAATAACTTTAACTTAATTATCTAAAATAAATGAAGAAAAAAAAATCAGAAAATTGCCCTTATAAATTTTTTTTTTTTTTTGCGGCCTCTGGACGGGTGACAAATAAACATTAAATATTCAGCATACTCGATAATAAATATACCTAATAAATAAATAGGCTAATGAAATGAAAGTAAAAAAATTACAATATACAGAAAATAATACTAAATCCGTAACAATAATAAAGGAAAAAAAACCGTATAAATCTAAAATTATTATAATTAATTTAATTATTATTCAGTTGCATCGTGAAAATAGAAAGAGAAAGAGAATGTTTATAAAATTTTAAAACAGCACAATGGTTGTACACACAACATGCAGGCTAATTAAATGGATAAACGTTCAATAAGTTCATATTTTGCAACCCTTCAATAATTTTGTTACTTTGCATGATCACCTCTTGCATGAAATATTAGCAGAGATTCAGAGCACTCAATAAGAAAAAAAAAAGTCAAAAGACACAATAAAAGAATGCAAAAACAAAATTTAGTGATGGTACTGCAATAACTAACAAAATAATAATTAAAAGATTCATATTACTGCAAGAACGATGATAAAATTAAAAAACGCAGTAACATCATGTAACTTAAGCATAAAAAAATAATAATTTCATTCAATATTATTTAAAAAAATTTGTTGTTGCAAAAAAGGAAAGAAATATAATAAAATGGAAAAAAAATCATGATTTATTAGAGACGACACATATATTGAGGGTATGAGGTAATTAATCCTTACTCGACGCAATTGTAATTAGTAGATTTAAGAGGAAGAGTGCAACGCAAAAATTTAGATTACGAAAGATTATGAATTACTTTGATAGATATTAGTTACATTTATTATTAACGATATTGGCACATAAAAATTATTTTATCAGCCAGGCACCTAATTATAGTTTTTTAGCTTTCTTACGAACAATCCCAGCAACCTAAGTTACCTTTACCATCTACAAAAAAAAAGTCAATAGAAAACAAAGGACGTTCATCATCGTTCAGCCTGGAAAATCGACAATATTTTCGCTTATAAAAGTAAGAGTATGATCGGATGTTTAAAAACAAAACGGAAGGTTCGAAAAAAAAAAAAACAATCATAACTGTAAACGAGACTAAGAACAAAAAAATGTGGAAAAAAACGCTACACGCATCAGACGTATGTGCATACAAAATAAAAAAAACTCTTAAAGAAAATAATTGTTAGGTCTCATAAAAGCAGTTTGAACAACCTAAACAGATGTGCCTGTGTACAATCACGAAAGGCCCACAGCAACCATAAATAGACCTACGGCCGAAAATAGTTTTAGCTTTACGACCAGAGCAGCAGTCTCCATCATCACCGAATATAGGAGTCGTCATAGCAAGAAAAATGTGCAGTTATGAAAAGAGAAAAACCGTTAACGACTCGCCAAACGATGATAAAAGGTATTGATGATACACCAAAAACAATTTCGAACAAGAGCATTCGTCCGCAGAAGAAAAGTCGAACATAGATTTTCTCAAGATAATACCAAACCGCTAACGACAAACGCAAGAGAAAAAGCAACTTACCAATCTCTTGAAAAAAAAAAAAAAATATTTTTTAAAACCCACGTGAACTTATAAAAATTTATTTTCTTCCTGCGAAAAAAAAAAAATTAAAATACTAGAATAATAAAGAGTTTCGTAAATAATCTTAAAAAAAATCAAATACAAGATAATTACTCATGAAATCAATACATCCTCTAACGTCCACTAAAACAGACTATGTTAATAGCGTCGTAGCATATAAGAATAATTATAACAATATTAATAGGATAGCATAAACAGTTGCAAAAAAAAAAAACAATAATAAGTAAACAAAGGATCGAAATAAATTGAGTTAAGTAATACCATATGTAAGAGAAAGTGCCAAATAAAATTGCGTAGGAAAAAGATTAATTAAAGAGAGCAACATACATATTGTTACAACACCAGCATACTGGGTGCGGAATACTGTAGCTACTTTACGCGCCTTTGTTTTCTCCTTACTAGCAAATATAGAAGTGCTTTTTTCAATGGGGGCCCCTTTACTAATCTGTTATAAAATAATTACAGGTACAAGACACTCTGAGACCAGCAGAGAGGCACCGAATAACAGCTTAGAACTACTACCGGTAATATTACAACAAGAAGCCAGGATGGAGCCTATCCTTATCCAGATGCAGGGACATCTAACACCTGTACAACAGGCTGACAATCAAACTCAGAAGCGTATGGCTGTCAAACAATAGCCAACAGCTCGACAATAACAAACCTTGAACGAGCAATTAAATTAAAAAAAAAAAAAATAGCATTACAGTCTGACAACGACATCCTCGGCTAGAATAACAATTAGAACAAGGATGATAATATTACTAAAAATAATAATAGAATAACTAACATACTAACATTAAAACCTATAATTGCTTGAAAATAAAAAAAGAAAACCTAGTGATGTAAATCGAACGCAGTAACGCCTTAGCCATCGACATCCTTGACAATAATATTAATATGTATACCCTGCATAACTTGATGCATGCACCTACCATGTATACTTTATTACATACATTATTTGAAAAAGAGCAGATATACTGCTACAAAATTCTTAAGAAATTTAATTCTCTAATGTTTACTTATATTAATCAATTATTATATATCTACTACTCACCACATTGTGATCATTTTTCACTTAAGATTAAGCGTACAAATATGAGAAAAGACGACTAATAATCTAAACCATAATACATTTGCATATAAGATAAGCATTATGTACAAGTCACCTTACGAATATAATACCAAACCCAGAATATGGAAAACTATAACAAAAACAATGTAAAGGGAAAAAAAACCGAGTGTAAAAATTATAATGTAACCTTAGTACATAAAATAATTTTGCAATTTTGCACAAATGTTATAAAAGAGGGAAGAGCGCGTACACAAACAAGAAAAAATGTATACACTAAAAACACAGCGCAACTAATCCTTAGGAGAAACGAGGATCAGCAGAAAAAGACTATCTCTTCACTCCTTAAATGGAAAAGTGCACAACATAAACAACAGAACACAGACATTACTCAAACACCTACCCTCTACATACAGGAAAATCGCTGCCGAGGACAACGTTGTCGGGGCCCTGGACGTGTGGCGTACGGTATACACAGCATACCAATACGTACGCGCCCCACCACCTCAGATACGGACGTACAACTAAGAGAGAGGACAGAAGGAACTCTTGAGTTGGGGCAGAGAGTAGAGAAGGAAGATAATATTCGGGACTCTTGAGACTGGCAGACGTGCCTCCAGATTACCGCGCTACCCATGGCTCTTGTTTCGGTCATAAAGAATAATAAAAAGAAGTTAATAGTCTTCACTGTGTAGTTATTTCACGTTCACCCAACCGACCACAATACAACGTAACAGCAGACAGATGGATGATTTTTTTTGGAAAACGCTGCTTATGAAATGTTGATTACAGGAAAACTAATTAAAATTATTTCAAATGATTTTCTTACCTCAAAAAATAGTTAAACCATTGGTGGATTTAAAAAACAATATTGAAATATTGGAGTATAAAATCACGATTAGGTACTTTTTAACAAGAAACAAAAGTTATTTCTACGTTGTTATGCTCGAGTAACTGTTTAACACCTTTTTTACGTTGCGTAACATAACCTCAAAACATTCAAAATTGTTCTTAATTATTTTTTAACCTAAAAAAAATGGTATAAAATTGTTCAATTTTTGGACAAATTTTAATGTTTGTAGATGGCTCAAATCACTATTGGGCACACAATTTACAATATTTTGTTATGCGACATAACCCATGAACAAGGATAGAGCAGATTTTTTAATACTTGAATTTTAAAATAAGATATTCTAATAGCAAATACAGATTTTAGAGTAATTATTTTCGAACAGTTCTGCTTATGGAATTTTATTCATAAAAAAAAATATAATCATTGATCTGAATCATATTTTAACCTTGAGGGGTCATACCCAAATGCCGTGGACGATTTTTTCGATTTTTTTACCTCACTCCCCTCCCCCGTGTTAACTTTGTGTAAATCAGAATTAACCTTCCCCCCTTCTCTAAAGTTACGTTGACTTACTTTTTTTACATCATTGAAAGAGAATTTTAAATAATACATCTATTAATTATTAATATATCTTTTTAACAACGATAACTATGATGAAAATTAAAATTATCAAAAAATTAGCGATACACAGATTTTGAGCAGCACTTCGCTTGAGTCGATTATATTACATACGCACAGCATGACGGAACAACAGTCTCTGATTGTAATACGCACTTGCGGGCTTAGTATACAAGTTACAGATGGTGATTCAGTGTCTGATATCCTATTTTAAAAATTCGCTACAAGGGTGAATAAACTTTACTCAGTGAGTCAACGTCCTCTTTTCTATTCAGTGTATTGTTTAAATTTTAAATTTTCTAAACTTAGCAGCGCTAAGTAAAAGCATATCTAGCAATGTTGTCGCAGAATGCCTTAATAAAGAAAAACCATATTTCAGAATAAAAAAAGAGTGTTTCGTCACACGTAAACTTATTACCTGCCCCCCCCCCCTCCCCTAGCATAAACATCCGTATAATTTAACCAAACCCCCCACATCCCTTAAACTCTCCACGGCATTTGGGTACGACCCCTAACAAGTAGTTGACAATTGATAAATTGCTAAAATAAAACTATTCTTTGTATAATTCTATAAAAAGATAGTGACCTCATTTTAAACGGCACCATGAATTGTTATCCATGCTTATAGGCTTAAGCGAATATTTGTCACATGCATAACAACTTGTAGTTATGTGACACAACATCCAAATACGAATAGAAAGCCCCTTCTTTTGATATCTTGGACTTATATGTCTCAATGATTGATTAGTTAGCCAGGGGCTCGATTGAGGCAGCGAAAATGAGCGAGCGATTTTAAATTTCTCGCGATTTGGAATGCGTTTAGCATTGAGAAAATTGTATTGTCTCCTTCTAAATCGCGAGAATGTTAAAATCGCTCGCTTATTTTCGCTACCGCAATCAAGCCCCTGATAATTTTTTTGAAGAATACTGCTTATAAGACGTAGATTATAGAAACAATATTAAAAATTATTCTACATGATAATCCAACATTAAAAATCGTTAAGAAGACACTTATTTATAGAATGGATTTCAATATTTCTACATGGAAAACTCGTAGCTATATTTTAACAAAAGAAAGTATTAATTTTATTGCTTTTGAGCCAAACTGATTATTCAGTATTTATGTTACTATTTTAAGTTACTTAACATAATTTCAAAGCAAGTATAAATAAGCTATTTTTTGATTTTACTAATTTTAATCGCAAATATTTTCATATCAAAAACAGATAATCTGATGATTATATTTACAGGATACTCTTTTCGAACTGTAGAGTACAGAAAAAAATATAAAGATTTTACCTCATATACTTTATAACTTCAACAAATTGTCCAGAAATTGGTGAACTGGGAAAAACGTTTTTATATGTGTATGTTTAGAGTACAAATGCACTTTTTAAAGATAGAAAAATCTCTACCTTTGTGCTTAAGGGCCTGAGGATCGAATAATGCAATATTTCAACATTAAACCTTTGATCATGCAGCATATCTGTTTTAATTGTTGGACGTGTGTATGAGAATATTGCTTTGTAAAAAGTTGCGATTATTATAATTTTACAGAGATACGCATTAACATTTTTTCTTACCATGTAGAAATGCGAGTACAAAGTCGATAAGTAACATCGGTAAAAGCAATTAGTAACGTTTACACTCTTGAAATCATGAAAAGATAGCGGGAACATGTCGCAGGACACAGTTGTGGAATAAAGTCCCTTCCGTATGCAGGGCTTGCATAATTCATCATCAACGTGACAGACTCACATTTTCTCTATCCAACCTATCTATTTTATTGTAATTATTAATACAATAAAAAACTACATTTATAAATTTAATTGCAATACATATGTTGACTTATTTAGTTTTTGAAGATTGTGAATCATACAAGAAATTGTTTCTTACATAATTTGATTTCGTACAGTAGTACACTAATACTTATAGTTACTTTGGTACAAACAGTTATTAACAGTAGCTGTCCGAAGTGCCAATAGGACTGCACCGGACCACTTTTTTTTTCCTCCGGGTGTCGATGTCCTTCAGGTTCCCCTTTTAAATTTGCAAGTAAGAAATTTTTAAACCATACATTTTTCGTCAGCGCTACAAATTTTACCTGACATTGGTCCTGATCTTTTTGCATGAAGTCTATTCTATGAACATATTTTTTATTATTTTTAGCAAAAACCTTGGTTGAAAAATAGAATAAGTAGGTCATTTTTAGATAAATTTCGACTTAATTCAGTACATGGGCAGAGGGCTGTAAAACAGAGATTTCAAGACTTGGTAGAATTAATTTCCTTCATTAAAACTAAAGTTATAGATGTTTTAAGTTATTCACTGATTATTGCAAGTATGATAAAGGTAAAATTTTTCTAAAGTGATAAGAATTTGCTCCTGATGCGATTTCAGTTAACTTATATTGAAAAATGCATAGTACACGTATATCATATTTACAATGCTTACTAGTTTACTATTTTTTATCGATGTATAAATAAATATTACATACAGACACTCGCACACGCACGCATGTACGTATGTATGCTTGTACATTATGTATATACTGATGTCAACACATGCCTCGGTTGTATCATTCGGCGGACCGGTTTCTATCATAAGTATTGCATGTTATTTAATTAAAGATTTTACTTCACAAGTATATCGGAAATTTGTTTAAAAAGAATGTCTTATTACTATATAATTGTAGGGAACTACACTTAATCCTTCTGCAAAAGGCTGAGGAAGACGTTACTTACTTAATATGTGAAAAGTCGCTGAAATATGATGTCATCCGCAATGTTACTGCACAAGGTCTTCTTCTTATTCTTTTTAGCCATCTGTTTTCGTATCAGTTTTGACCTCAATAAAATCTTTAGCGTCTTCCTTATTAATTACACTCATTTCTAAAGCTGTATTGGATTTGTTTTAATCAGGACACTCCTCTTCTACATTCAATATCTCGTCTGTATCATCTGCTGTACATTTGATGGATCGCTGCAGTCTTGGCCCTGGCAGTAAATGCAGTACTCGGAACAGCATATTCCATGCTTAACACTGCCGCAGCTTTTGACTGTACCACCAGCAAAAAACACTGCACTTGGTGATATGTTTACAGGCAGTCAAGAGCAATAGCAGACTTAGTCGATCGAATGAATTTGAGTTTGAAAGCTTTTTTGCCAGACGATTTCTTAAAAAAAATGTATCATAAGAATGTATCATACCCCCAGTAAATTTTGCAGCAATAGTAGAAAGATTGCCAGGTGTCGTAGAGGGTTGTCTCTTTGTTGAGATGATTTATAACAATGGTCGTGATACCGGCCTCCCGCATCAACAAGAATAGGACCTTTAAAGAAACTATTGTAAGCTTTGATACTGATACCGTCTTTTGCATCTGTTACTGTAGCAAGAATAGTATCGCTGACGGAATTATTATCTACTAATCCGATTTATTTTTTTGCTTCCTTGTAGAGGATGCTTTGTTATAGACGAAAAATCACATTTCAAAAAAACATGTTATAAACACGTTATATGAAAATTAGAATCAAAATACATCATTTTTGGAAAATTTACGTATGTGTCTCTCTCTCTCTCTCTCTCTCTCTCTCTCTCTCCCTCTCTCTCTCTGTGTGTGTGTGTGTGTATATGTAATCAGTTGTATCTTAAGATTCCCTGAACCGATTTAGATCCAACAGAGCTTATTTTTTAGTTTTTGGATTCCTATTAACGTTGAAATAAAAAATTGTGGCTTCACTGTATATTTTTTTTTTTTTTATTTAAGCTATTTATTGTTATTTCAAGATATTTTATGATAAAAATTCTGAAAGATGAATCAATTTCACACAAAAAAACGTATTTAGTTAGAATAGAGACAATTAATTATCTGGGTGTACCTGGGTGTAAATAGGTAATGTATATAATCAGTCGTATCTCAGAATTTCTTTGGCCGACTTTGATCCAACAAAGCTTATTTTGTTTGTTTCTTAATTTATATCACCGCTGAAAAAAAAAATGCGTTTTGCTAGATATTTTCTTCTACTTTTATTTTTTCGATTTTTAAAAATCGATTTTTTCGGAAAATATGATTTTCAAGTGATTTTTTGTTATTTTATAATATTTAACGATAATAATTCTGACAGATCATTGAATCTTATACAAAAAACGTTATAAGTTAAGATTAAAAAAAATTTCGTAGCTAGGTATGCGTGGGTGTAAATAGCGAACGCATATAATCAGTCATATCTCAGATTTTCTTTGGCCGATTTCAATAATGCTGGGCTTGTTTTTTTTTTATTTTTTGAATACAAATTACTCATCCAATAAACAGTTTGATGCACTAAGTTTTTTTTTAATTTCGATTTTGATCATTTTCGAAACTCGATTTTTCTGAAAAGTAGATTTTAAAGCTATTGTCATGTATAATAGCTTAGCCATATGTCCTAGCACCCCTCTCTTCCGTGAGATCCCCATAGAGTGGTAGCGGGAGAGAGAAGAGGATTAGCTAGGAAGAAACGACGGGAAGTCTACGGCAGGCCAACAAAGTGATAGGTACTCTTGCTGCGCGTCACTTCTCTAGAATCATTAACTAATAAATAAAGCATATTCGAGTCCTTGTATATTTTATTCCGTGAGCATCCAAGGCCATCATATCCCGCGTAACAGTTTGGTAACAGCAGTGGGATGGCTATTGCAAATTAAATTAGATAAGATAATAGGACTTATTAGTTGTTACGCGAAGTCGTTCGATATTTTTTTAACCCGATTTTCGGAAAACCCACATAGTGTCGTGCCACGAGGAATAAGGACTAGAGCATAGAGAGAGAGTCATCATTGCAGTTAAGCGGTCGTGGACAGAGATACTGCCTGGAGATCGGCATCATCAGGAGAAAGGACGTCCAGGGGACTATCGACGGAGACCGTACCAGGCCATGATGTACGAAAGCATCTTGGTCGTCATAATCTTTGCAGGAAATACCAGATAAGTGGAGTGAAATCAATAAATGCATGTATACCGTCCCAGGGTTATAAAAATGAGAGCTTGTTCGGGTTGGTGTGATTATAAAAATGTTCATCTTGAATCGCGTCACGATTATTTTTTTGATTGTTTGAAGGCGTGTTACCGAAATAAGTAGTCATTTGTTGCGTAGAAGGGAGGTCATATAATAACTACTAGAGTAAATTATAAAAAGTTATAGTGCGGATCAGGTTGATCTCGTGCCATAGAAACGGTATAGGTAATTAGAACCTGACGAAATTTTTATTATACACACAATAGCAAGTCACGAGGGGCCACAACCCGACATACTGACTAACATAAGGGAAGCAATTATGTCGGATATTGAAAATTAATCGGGCACAGAAATGCTGACCTAAGTATTTGAACATAGTCCAGAGAGCCAAGCGAATTGGAAAAAAATGAATAAAAAACAACGTATTCTCATGATAAAATTGTTGAAAAGTATGAGACCGGAAATAGTCAGGGAAAACATTTGGCCACCAAAACAGTTAAATAGGGAAGAGAAAATGGGACCCCACAATAAGCAGGCCGAGGAAATAACAAATGGGTCAGCATTGAGATATGTGAAACACATGACAGGAAATGGGGCAATGGAAAACATACGAAACAAAAATACGTACAGGAATAAGCCGTCACGACAAAATACGCAACAAACGGTGTAGAGTATGCAGCAATTCACCTCAGAGCGCTCGAGGCAAATGTTAGAGCAACAACGGGGTGGATATGGGTTCCACAACCAATATGGTTTTGGAGCACAATCAACGGAATGGCCGAATCTTGCGAACACGGATACACATAATCTCGAGCATCATTTACAAAACCTACAGTCTTTGACATAGCTAAACACCAACTTTATAAACCGTATTGTAAACAAGCAGCAAGCTGAGAACATAGCACTTTAACACGCATTTCAATGCACTGGCTCAGGTAAAGAGCGCGACAAGTAGCATCACCATATTTAACGGGGACCTGATAAACTTTCCAGTTTTCGAGCAGATTATGCGAACGGCAAAAACAACAGTCCCGCGGTAGTATGGGAAATATTTTATTGGAACACTAGGGGGCAAATTAAGAGGCATAGCTGCAAGTCAATTTTGCGCTCGGTTATCGCTGTCCAACAGTACAGATGACTTTTTGCTAGCACTATCGCGACGATTGGGAAGCATGAGAAGCACCGACACACTGTTAGCTGAATTAATAATGCTAATCCAACAAAATAGTGAGTCAGTTATGCAATACTGCAGTCGCGCTCAGCGACCACATAACCGTACCATGATGACCCATGACTCGAGTGCACGCCATTGGGAATACAGAAAAACGCATTAAAAAGTAGCGCAGATAGAGAGGCTGCGAAACCGTTTGTATACGGTCTAAAAACACCATAGAGTTGGAATGTAGCAGGGGCTAAACCGTCGACGTTAGAGGAAGCGATCGAGGCAGTGACAAGCGTGCATAACGAGATGAGCCTACGGTAGACGGGCAAAAGGGAATTTAAAAGATACACTACAAAAGAACACTGCTTCGGGGAGAGGGGAAACCCGAGGATAGGTATGATAATGAGCGAGGCCCCCGTCGGTAGAGGCGATACAGACAAGTGGGGCGGATTAAGGAGTTCGAAATGGGGTTCGTATCACCAGGAATATTTCCTGCACTCTACAAATCGACCCAAAAAATGATGGAATGATGCAAAAAATAAAAGAATTAAAAATCCCAAAAAACCACCCAAAGAAGCGTACGAAAGATTTGCTTTGGGGAAACGGACGTAAGCCAAATTATAATAACCTACGTAACGACACACGGCAAAACAACCTTATTCCGAATATTAGGAATTATAATAATTATAATAAAAGTAGTTATAATAACCACCAGCAACTAAGAGGATACGAGTGAGATAGCAATAGATACCCTAATAACAATTATTATAAAAATAATGACGAGAATAACAATAGTTATGTGAATCAGCGGTCATAAAACGAATACAGGGGTAATTACAATAGCAGACTAAGGGGGACTAATAGAAACTTAATTAATCAAAACGGAAGCAACAACAATACAAACTGGGGTAATAATTATGGTAGATATAATCAGCGTCGCGAAAATCAAAACAGATAACGTAGAATTTACTCGCAGAAAACGAGAGAAGACAAGCTCCACTCGGAGAATTATAACTGCCAATATGCTCGGCGCGCTCCCCAAGCACTGGGCGTGGCCCAGTAAACGGAGAATCATACGCGGTTAGCACAGAGAAATTGCGCCTTGACGGGAATGAAGGGCAACAGAGAGTAATAAACAAAACAGATACAGACCCGACGGAGCCCGGGGACCAGTCAGCGAATAAATCGTGCCAAGTGGACAAGCAGAAAAAAAAATCTAGCCACGCGTGCAGATACGAGAGGATATAACAAGTCACCTTAAAACAGCCCTCGAATGGAAGAAGAGCAAAACGACAGTAAAAAACACTCTCGCTAAACCATAAATATACTTCAAGCAGGTATCACCTACCCTTCGGTATTTATGAGAGGATCAAGGCTACGAACCGGAAGAGTAAAATTTTATACAGGCTCGGAAATTTCAATAATAAAGGAAGACTGTATCCTTCTGAACACTCTCATCGATAAAAGGACTCAAGTTAAAATTGTTGGAGTTACGCACGGCGAACGTAGCACACTAGGTAAAGTAGATATACCGCTGAACGGACTTGTATGCACATCGCATTTATTCCTACGTCACTTCCAGATGGATGCAAAAGGCATTATGAGGTGGGACTTATTGAAAGCATATAGAGGACGCATATGTGTCGAGCAAAATATTTTGCAATTAGTAGGCACAAAAATGAGATTAGAGCCAGAAGGCTCAAGATTCTTCCCAGAATGAGGCAAGTGATATATGCTCGTGTAAAGATTACGAGTAATAATTTTAATGTTGGTTAGGTTTCTTTACACAGAATGATAGAAGGAATATTGTTTGGAAATTTTGTTGCCACTAATAACGGGGGAAAAGTTTATGTGGAGTGCGTCAACACGATTAATAAAGCAGTTAGTACACCGGTACCTGAAGTCAAACTATTTGAATGTAAAGTAATGCGAGAGGCTAATTAATATAGTGTCGAAGGGGACGACGCTCAGGGCGTTATCGAGGCGATGATAAGACTTTTTAAAACAGGATGTCAGAAGAATAAACAATCTAGCTATATTGCGGGTAAAATAGCTGGGGATTTGGAGAAGGCCATAAAACGTTATACTGAAGGAAAGTGAAAATACACAGCAATACATCAGACGAGGAGAGAAATGCGAGAGTTAAAAAAATAATGCTTATTATTAACGATTCAAGCTGTAACGAGAAAGAAAGGTTACACGTTCGAAAACTTATGGAATATGATCCGTTCGTATTTGGTCTGGACGTAGAGCTGTTAAAAGGCACAAATATAGTAATTCATCTTATTGGGACTACAACGGATAGGCCTGTGTATAACGGACTGAAAAATAAGAACGGACCCGTAGAAAATCAAGGCCGCAAGAAAATAGCCTAAATCTACAAATGTGAAAAAAGTAAAATAATTCTTTGGATTCGTCTCGTATTACAGAATATTTATCCAAGGTTATGCCAAAATTGCTCAGCCGCTCTCAAAACTCTTGAAAAAAGAAACAGAGTTTAAATGTGAAGACCAGCAAGAGCAAGCCTTTAAAACCCTTGTGGATGCGTTATGTAGCGAGTCACTTCTTGCAGCACCTGACCTAGACAAGCCCTTCATTGTAAGAACTGATGCGTCAGCCTACGCAATAGGCACAATACTCAGTCAAGACTAACTTTGAAAAGATCAACCGTGCGAGTAAGCCTTACGTTGTCTATGGGGTAGTGAACTGCGCTATCCCACTTATAATAAATAACTGCTAGCGATCGTCTTTGCGAGAGAGCAGTTCAGACCATATATGTATAGGCGTAAATTTACGGTCGTTACAGACGATGAACCATTGAAGCATTACCATACGTTAAAAAATCTGACATTCGATTCAATAGGTTAAAAGCGGAGTTCAGAGGCTACGAGTTTGACTTAGTATATCGCGTGGGCACATCCAAAAAAGCGCCAGACGCTCTCTCCCGCAATCCAGTGCTGAGGGAAGGGGAAGAGAACACCTAGCGGTCACGTCAAGAATCGTATCAACTAGCTGGCAAGAAAGAGAAAGACAGACTATCCGATAGCGACGGACTGCTAGCGCGAGTATTTTAATTACGCACAACCCTTAGAAAAAGGATTTAGGGTAGTCCTAAGAAAGAAAGTATTCGCTGCTTAGAATCAGAAAGTTCGGACGATAAAGTTCAGAAGAAAAAACAACACTATAACAGGCCCAATGAGGGTTAATCAGATATAAGCATTGATGGGCAAGCGTACGGTGAAGCAGACTCAGAATCAGAGGAATCGAATAACGAAGAGCGCCCTCTAAGATCACAAAGGTCTACAAGAAAATATATAGTACGTAAAATAAATAATGAGGATGGGAAGAAAGCTGTAGCAATAACAACCAAACCGGGAGATGGAGTCATCTTGCAGGTACTAACTAACGGAAAATTGGGGTACATAAAAAGAACCAGGATTTAAAAAAGAAGTGAGAATAATAAGTACACCGGCCGTAGTACATACTAGTGTACATATTATAGTAACACGAGCTCGTATTCGGCGAAAGCGCAAGAACACCGTCTAGCTACAAACCGTGATCTTACAGCCAAACGTCGGATGAATACATAAAAGAGATAGTGACGACGCTAACGGAAATGAGAACCATAGCTGCAATAAATCAAGGACAAGCAAAATATCGATCGAAATACGACTACGATCGAAAGCTAAATAAAAAATACATCTTCGAAGGAGAAATGATGTATGTATTAGAGGAACCACCAAAAGGTAAAGACGACAATCAATACGAGGGCCATTATGAAATAATGGGCATCGATTACGGGAAGAAAAACATCAAACTGCAAAGAGGGGACGAAGTCAGAGTTTCCCAAGTAGGTAAAATAAAGAAAGCCCCGTCCAAAAACACCGACAGAAGAAAAGATGTCTGATTGACTATTATTAAATTAGATAATAAACAATGTAGGATGACTAACCAAGCAACGAAAAAACTTAGCCTCAAACAAATATCTCGCGGTCCCTGGACGTGCCGTGAAAAGAAAGCTGAAAGCGATGGTAGATCGCCGTACGTGCAGCGATGAACGAGGAAAATACACAAACATACCACACAGACACACAATGACGTCATTTTTTTTCGCGGCCCTCAAACGGCTGCGAAAGTAATTATCTTGTGGGAAAAATCCCCAGCAAAAGAAGCTGTAAAAAGCACAAATGTAGCGCGCGTGGCACTCTTTAAGATGTAAGCATATGTTTTATAAATTCAACAAGCAAAAAGACGTCATATGGAGCAGACGAAGATTTTTTTATGTTCTGTCCTGCAGATACTACTAGGGGTACTCAGCACTAAAACTGTTTAAATTTTTTTTTTCTTTTTAAGTGAAAAATTTTTAATTCGATTTTGTAAACAGTTATTGCATCCTAATAATTAGTTAATAACGTCAGGCAATTCAATGATATTTTGGCCACAAAATAGTTATATTACGCATATCAATGTTCGTAATAAGTCCTAACTATTCAGTCAATTGTCTTCGATAAAGAAAAAATTTTTTTTAAATATTTTTAACAATATATTTGGGCAAGGCAGAAAGCAGTACCGAGGTAAGGTAGAGAAAAAGCAGGAAGCATCAGGTGTGATCGTTATTTTATATTTATTTATTTATTTGTCATTTAGTTACATTTGGTTTTTTTTTCTCTCCGTTCTTCTACCATATCACTTTTTTGGGGGGAGAGCACCGACACCCTGGTATTAGGCACAATGACTTTCCTTCGTCCTCCCCCTCCCTCTTCCCTTCGAAGCATGAAGTAAAAGGAGGTCCCTGCCTCCCGCAGGTGCCCTACAGGCCTCCTCTCTTAACCAGTGGCCTAGGAGCTGCGCCAAGCACGCCTTGAACGTCATGACTGGCTCCACGCTTCAGACAACGACAGGTTAATCCTTAACCTCAAGGAGCCCATTAATCGGGTCCAGTACCTAAAAACAGGGAGAACAATTATAAATGTGTACCAGAAAGTGAAACAAGCGAATATAAATGCATTACATAGAGAACAGGGCAGAAATCGAGAGGATAGTCTGCCCGATCGAAGTCGACGTCGACCGTCACTGCAAAGATGGTGTGGTGGCAGATGCACCCGATTGTCAGGGTGTAACTAGTCCCAACCTTGAGGACACGATAGTGCCGTCGCAGCATCTGGCTGTCGAGTGGAACTCGGGAAAGCGTGTCCTGATCTTAGAAGATGACAATAAAGGTCACCCGCAGCGGACAACGCACCTTGAGAGTACCGACACCCTCACGATAGGAAAAGCGTCGTACAGGAAGCGGCGACGCCCCAGCAGGCCACCCAGTGGGACAGAGAATCCTCAGATCCCGAAGAACTCGTAGGGATCTACGATGAGCCGAAACTTCAGCGAAGACGAAGCGTTACGATTCATAAGTGAAAAAATAAATAAATGAAGTTAAAAAAACAATAAGAAAAAAAAATTCTATATAATGTACTTACCAAGCCGTGAGATGGACAACGGATGGGCACCAGCAGGGTTGCACCCACAACGACTACCAACGTAGCGTCAGCACCGTGCACGTGCCCGATCGAAGGGACATTATGACAAACGAACAGGTCCTTGACCTAATAAAAACAAAAGTACGAAAGAAAGGCACAGATCAAAAGAGAAGACAAAGAGCAGAAAAACAAAAATGAAGCCATTAAATTGCAACCTACGTGATGACACCCTGGCGTTGCACGAGCAAGGCCCTCCCGCAGGGTGGCACTCAGGAGTACACCACAATGGCTCCTACCAGGCGCGGAGAACTTAGTCCCCTGCACGCTATCCAGACTTAGCTGTGAGAAAGCTGAGAGTCCCGCCAAGACCTTGCTAAGATGTATTGACATGGCGTAAAAGGACACAACGCAGCACAAGAGAACTACTCGAGGAGACTGAGAGGCGCGAGCAAAGTAAAAAATGGCACTGACGAAGTGACGACGCCGAAAAAGGAAGAAAGCCCAAGAATACACCCATAACCTCCCTTCCCTGTACCTTATTGTGTCGTGAAAGAAAAAATAAGAGAAAAAGACGGAGACCTGCGAACGAAAGAAGCACGTGGGGAAATTCTCAAAAGTCGAAGCTCAAAACTGACCCTTGATATTGGCCACACTAAAACTTATTTATCTTCATGCTTATCTCTGCCAGATCGGGCGCAATGAAAAGCATCGGAACTGCGCCGAATTTCTAGAAAGGCACCGTGAGCGCACTCACGTGCAGGTAGGGAAAACCGCTGTGAAACGAGTAGCATAACCACGCCTATCAACCAAATTCTTAAAATGCAAGGACATAAAAATTAGTGACAAGCAGAGTATATAATAAGATAGTAATAGAAAAAATTGCGTAAAAAGAGAAAAAAAAAATCTGTTTTTTCTAGGATGCATTTTATAAGAAGATCGGATGGCCGAACAAGAATAAACATTCAAAACCACGTAATGTTAGGAGAGAGCTACCCGTGCTACTAAAGCAATGAATAATTCGGCTTTTTTTGTATATTATATTATCTTTATGCTTAGGGTGTAATTAGACACATACACACCAATAATAACAGGGAAAGCGCGTCGCGGCGCAAAGGGAGTTGTGCTAGATAACCCGTATATAAAGGACGGGTAGGCGAGTATCTGAAATCTACAGTCGGGAGAAAATAGTCTCGCACTTGTCACTGCGGTCCATAAGTAGGTTAATACAGATTTGGGGCGTTCAGCAAGCGTAGTCTCGTTTGTGAATAGTTTCCTTGATTGTAAATAAATCGTGCAAGATAGAACGACGTCACACGTACAGTATTCGCTATGCGTATGTGGTTGGAGGGGATAAGAAAATCGACCGAGGCGCCCGTGGTGAAGTCAAGGTGCGTTTTGGGAGGTCGTGAGTGATTGCAGCAAAATTAAAGTTCAGTGCAAGAAACAGATTTTGAGCCACAATATATTTGTACTATAGTTACAAGAAAATTCAGCGCTCTCGTATAAAGTAAGATATAGCTAGTAAGATCAATTGGTTTCTCTGTGAATTAAAAATAAGTGGTTAGAAAACCAAGGGGCACGTAAATATCTATGAATATCTTTGTTAGTATGCGTTATACTGTCATACATGAAGCGTAAAAGTTGTAGCTGATAAAAAAATGAACACACACGTCTTCAAATGGTGTGATTCGGTGCAGGTGTTTATACACTGCATTTGTTGAAAGTGCAAGGAACTCGTAAAAACGCGTGCTGTAGCATGGCATCTGCCCGGTCATTTTGGTCGTTGGGACGTCAAGTAGTCGTCATGCTGAGCAGACACTGTACCTGTGTACAATTTCTAAGCACACTTCCGAGTTGTTACACTTTTGATAGTTATAATGTCAAAACGCCTGCACTGACTAACACCGGATCAGGACGAGTGTACTAATTTTTTCATTCGCTACAACTTTTTCGCTTTATGTATGCCAGTAGAACGCATAATAACAAGAATATTCACAGATATTCACGTGCATCTTGGTTTTCCAACCTCGTTTTTTCAATTCACAAAAAAACTAATTAAAGTCTATAACTTTATTTACTTTATGTGGAAGATCTGATTTTTTTCGTATTTATAGTGCAAATATATCATGGCTTATCAATTTAGTCATCACAATAAAGTATAATTTCACTGCAATCACTACTGATCACCCAAACGCTGACCTTGGCCACGGCTGGAGGCACTACTTGTCATCCGCATAGCGAATAGCGGAAAAAATGTACAGGGGCAAGGGGACTGCATAAATAATATATAAAAAAAAAAAAAAAAAAAACAGGTACCTATTCTATGTTTTAGGAGCGGAGCCATGCCGGAAACAGAACAGCCGGGAGAAGTGGAATTTATTAATAAAAATCCCGGAATATTAGTAGAAAATTTAGGTCCGGTACAATCAGATGCTTCAACCTGGAAAATGATATGGTACGTGGATTGGAATCAATTGATCGAGGAATTACATGCATTTCTGAGTGCAAGCAGGCAAACAAAGTAGAAATGCAGAATACGTTAAGAAGGGAAGATAAATGCAAAATGCAAGTAGAGCAGGCCAGACATAAAGCACTACGGGTACGAGAAAGAGTGGAAGAGGCATACAGAGCAAATGTGGATCGCAAAATTGGTAGTCGAATGAAAACAGCGGAAGTACTTCAGGGACAGGCAACAGAGGCAGAAAAGAAGAAAATACAGGAATCGGTAGTGTCGAAACTGACTAACACAACCGATACAACTAAGCACCTAGTAGAAGTATTAAGAGTTACAACGTTTGGTGATCATGAAAAAGAGCTTTATAGCATAAAAAGGTTCGAAGATAAAGCGGGAAAATTACCAGAGGAATGGTTAAAAATAATTACGCAATACATAGGCGGATATGACAGAGTAGCAGAGATGGTGTGGGAGTTTAAATAATTAACTAAAAAACTTGTCGTGAGATTTGGAACAGCAACGGATATAATATACGTAGCTAGTTAAGGCGTCTCGCATCTACCAGAGGCAGCATTGGGGGCTTTGGCCGAAGCAAAAATTTTGTCGGAGCAGCTCAGACCGGATCTCAAGTTCCCGGGGAAAGAAAATAAAACAACAGAAGAGGAGATTGGGTAAATTGCAGATATAGCTACCTTAACATTTATTAGAAAAATTATATACTACGAAGAGATACCATTGATGACAGAATACAATCTAGATCTTCTTAGAATATAACCGTTTCCAGTGGAACAAGAAGAGTTTAACGCCACGGACGTAGTAGCATATCTACAGCCAACATACGAATTCATAGCAAGCAGAGCGAGCGCGAAAATATTTGCGCCGATACCGCAAGAAGTAGTACAGCAATGCAAAAAGCTAGGAAAAATACGCATATGTAAACAAATGAAATCAACACAAGAGGTAGAAGAGGACCACCCTTGCGAGATACGACTTATATCGGACAAAACGGTAAAAAACCAGAAGAATGTTTAATAAGACAGGCCAAATTATGGGCACATATTGGACACGCCTCCATGCAAAAAATCAGCATGCATTTAGTACTACAGGAGAGGAGAAGGTACATGTGCAGTGTGAACATACCGAGCCTAAGACGCTAAAAGTCCCAAACTCAGGAGTAGTAAATCTAGCGAAAGACTGCACAGCCCAAACATCTGAAACAAGCTTGGACTCGGGCCAAGAGGAGGGTGAAGGTCAGATATTTATGTTGAAAAACTCAAACTTCAGCTTGAAAGGAACTATAGAAAAAAAAAGGAAGTAGGAGAAGGTAAGCTATTAGAATTATTGAAAACAATAATCAAAAGGGATGGGTTACAGGAACTTGATAATCAGGAGCACGGGTTCAATGGCAGAATAAAAGTAGGAACAAAATTGGCGGATATAATCCAACGTCTAAGCGAGACACTGCAAACGAAAGAGGAATTTCCCGATCGGAAAGAGTACGCGTGGATGGTAGTGGAGATAGCACTTGGCGCGGCAGCAGGGTCATTCAGAATTTAAAAATGGGGTGCCCCAGTAATACTAAAACTATCTAGAATGTTCATAGGTGGAGGAAACGGGAATAATACAGCAAGGAATGAGAATACAACAAGACCCACGGCACTACAACCAATCGTCATCCAGGTGCAAGCAGGTCATCCAATTGCAATAAAACGGCAGAAACAAGCAATAGTTAATGATCGCGTTTAATCAAAAGTAATTGCGATGCATAAATAAATTAATAAAAAAAAAATGTTTGATAATTTTAGCGTTTAATGTCGTGCAGGTGAGGTAAAGTAAAATATTTGAAAAACATAGTAGACGTAAGTATGAAATAAATAACAATAATTTAAATGTAGTATCAATAATGATTATATTGGGGAAAAAGTGTAAGGAGGCAAAAAAAAAGGGGGACAGGTAAAAATGCTAATAGTCATAAGGAAAATATATGAAAGTGAAGTTGAATGTAAGATAGCACTATACTGTCGAATATTAAATTGATTATTGAAGAAAGAGAAGAGCGTAACATGAACAAAGTATGTCATACACAAAATACGCATGAGAAAAGTATGAGAGGGCGGAGCAATGAGTAAGAAGATGTAATGAAAACGTCAACCCTTTTGGAGAGTGAAAGAATGAGTGTTAAATGACGCAGACAACGCGAACAACAGAACAGATCACAGCACACATACATGCACACAGGTACCAGCTAGCAGCTACAGAAGTCAGCGCTGCCGAGGGCGCCGACATCACGGCCCTTGGACGTGTCATGTACAATAGCGTAGCCATATGTCCATGCGCCTCCCTCTGTCGTGGGCCTACCATAGAGTGGTAGCGAGAGAGAGGAGAGGAATAGCTGGGAAGGAACGACGGGGAGTCTACGGCGGACCAACAAAGCGACAGGTACTCTTGCGGTGCGTCTATTCTCTCGGATCAATAACTAATAAACGAAGCATATTTAAGTCCTTGTATATTTTATTTTGTGAGCACCCCAAAGCCATCATATCTCACATAACAATATATATTGTTGTTTAAGTATATTTTACGATGGAAATTCTGAAAATTCATTAAATTATATACAAAGAAACGTATCAAGATAGAATTTAAAAAAATTTGTACCTGGGTGGGCGTGGGTGTGCGTGGCAAATGTATATAATCAGCCATATTTCATGATTGCTTTGATTAATTTTATTTATCCTGGGCCTATTTGTTCGTTTTCATTCTCAGACTTATAATCGCAAAGATAAAAAATAACAATCATTATGTGTTCCGCTGTATATTTTTTCTTATTTTGATTACATTTTTATACTTATCACCAGAGAAACAAATATCAATTTTTATGTGTCTGTATGTGTACTTTTGTATGTATAGATGTATTCATATATGTATGTATATATATTCGCTATTAGTCATTTCTCAGAAGTCTCTCTACTGATTTTGCTAAAATATGGATCTAATTGTAAAATTTGTACAACATATTTTTTTTTATTAAGTATGCCTCAAATATATATATATATATATATATATATATATAGATGATAAATGTATCAATTTGATATGCCTATTACTTTTACTTTAATTTATTCAAAAGAATAAAACTAATATTCTTCAATATAAAATGAATTTATACATTCCAGTATCTTGGAAATTAGTAACCCTGTCGTCTCTATTCTATGTAAGCAGTTTATTTTTTCAGTCTGTAATATCGTATGGTAAATTGTAAATTAGTAACACTTTTTTTCCTATTACCATCGTAGCTATTTGTTGCTATATGCTGTGATATCCTTAACTAAATTCCATAATGCAATCGTTGTTCTCTTATGTTTGCCAAATTTGTATAACACATGTCTTTAACATGATTGGGTATGTTTCTTTCAAGATAAGGTATACTTTTATAATTGTAATAGTGTTTGTAGTAAAATACGTACGTATATTATGTTTTCAGCACTCGGACATAGATCCAAACTTGGGCAATACACCGGGCCATTCGTGGTTCGGTTTTTACAGAATGGTTTTTCCTCACTCAACATGACCTTTCCTTGATAAATGCGAAACAGTTGTTAATCACCCCTTACTTCTTCCCATTCCACTTCTCTTTCCTTAGAGACGGAAGAATTCTGCTTAACTAATGAAATAACTCAATTGACCGTATAGTTACAACTACCAACTGAAATGCTTCGTTTCTAAAAATACCGTTTTTTTTGGCTTCACCGAAATTTTTTATAACAAGATGTTTGAGATCAACCCCTTAATGGTAAATTTCTTATCGATCATTGTGTGGTTCATGGAGAACGATATCCTTATATCATTACGAAACAGGCACGGCGTCGCATCTGTATATTTGCACTTTTTCTATAAATGAAGATAATTAGCGATTGGCACGGAAAATATGTAGATGAAAGTGGCCGCTCAAGTATTGCCGATTCACCTTCAATTTAGATTTCGAGGTTCGATAAACTTTTTCTAACACGATATTCGGCAACGTGATCACTAGGTGTGCAGGATTTAGTCATTGTGTTTCTTAAATACCCGATTAGGACGCAATTTCAAAATAACACGAATGTAGCTGATTAAACTGAAAAAGAAGTGTGAATAATAATAATAATTGCATAACCTGATATGTCTATAAGTTTTATGTTCAACAGTAAGAATCAAAGATAAGTAGAAAGTGTATCGATTAAAACTCAAATGTAGTTGCTCACATGATAAATAAGTATTAATTTTAACCTTTGAAATAAAATAAATAAAAAAATTAGTAATCATTTTGAATTTTATGATGATGTTAATCAATTACCATATGTAAATGCCAGTGATAGATCTTTGTGTATTGAAATTAAAGCTATGAATTCTGAAAATGATGCAACATTTGAAAAAGACAGTATAAAGTTTCAGGAGAAGATATAAAAAAGTAAGTCTTACGTGCATATTTCATTTAACATATATAATTACCACTTTTTCTGTGAAATGGTTAGTCCTAATCATGTATGTTATTTAAGTTAATTTTTTTTTCATAACTAATACTTTGTGATATAATACCATAAAGTTGTTAAAACGTTTTTAAAAATCTTTGTTGTATACTTAAACATACTAAAATTGAATGCAATCCTCACTAAATTATACTATGCACTCTTGTACATGATGTTTAATAGAAACTATACTTATAAGTAAACTATAATTATGTAAATTATCTTTCATTTCTCTTTCTTAAGATACTTTTTATAAAACCAAAAAAAAATATATTCAATGTTTTTACCCATTTTGATTCATTGATAATTCATAATTGATTTACTTAATCTATCAATAATTTATTCTCTTTTTTTTTAATGTTTGAGCAAATTTATTACTTACAATTTATAATTTTTTAGTAAACACAGAAACAATATGTTTGTACCAGGAAGTGGATCAGTTATTAAGACAACTTGACTTTTCAAAATCAACTAATGATTATATCAATTCAAGAAATTAAAAACTCGAAGAAGAAATCCTAATTTAAAAAAACGAATATAAACATTTAAAGAAAGATTTTGGCATTCTCAAAAACGTAGTCATTAAAATATTTTGTTTAATCCAAAATATATTCACTTTATAAGATAATGATTATTTTCCAAATGAAATGCGATTTTGGATTTTTGTATTGTTGTACTAAAGAAAAATGAAACATCGTAAATAGAAACATTTTAAAATTGAATTTTTTTAAGGTAAAGAAAATTTGTGCATCATCTTACAGAATTTTTAAAATTTCAAACTAAATATTTATAATTACTCAACAGGAAAAATTCTTTACATATGGAGTCCGGTATTTCTACAAAAATAATCATCATGGTCAATATTGGAATTTAAAAGAAATCAGCATATATTTTATTCAATCATTGAATTTTATCAACATCACGGTCTAAAATGCCTTTGTTGCTAATTTTATTAATATTGTTGTATAAAAAAATTAAACAAAAACCAAATTTTTTTTTGATAAAATATATATGGAAGAGAAAGAAAATAAATCGGTTGGTATTATGTACAAATTATTTAAAGAAAAAAATTTGTGAAAAAATAAATAAAACATATTCAATTACAAAAATATTAGGATAAGAAAAATCTTAAAGTTCATCCGATAGCGTAAATATTTACACATAAACAAGTTAGATAAAAACTCCTATCTAAAATTTAATTTGGATAAGCAAATATTGTAAGTTGATTTTTTTTTACGTTATAATAACTTTAAAAAAATTAATAGTACAATATATTCCACTTTAAGATACCTCAAGCAATTGTTTTATTCCGCCAAAAATGGCTCGGAAGATGTCCCAGTCTCGTATGCGCGTAATGAGGTAAAATGCATAAATGTAAAGGCCAATATGCATGTTAAAAGTTACGCTTTGTCTGCTCCAATAACAAAATAAAACATTTAAACTCGTTTTGTCGGTCAAATTTGCGAAACGATGTCAAAATGTACATTCCGTCCACTATACCTTTTTGATTCTCTCATAATTCGACAATCACTGCGCTATCATTAAGCTCGTATACCCAAATTGTAAGTACACTTTGGAAACATTCGTGTATTATCTACATATTGCCATCTGTATCAAATCCGAATTTAATCATTAACAGTACCACTTGTATGCATACGTTGTGGATCGAAATCAAAGTGAAAAAGTAGTTTCAAATAATGACGTTTTTGAATTTAGAAAAAAAAATTGGATTTTTGTGTTTGTAAAAAAGGATAAGAACATGTTGATGAGGAAACTTTGTGCCAATAAATTGGCAGCGGCTTTTTTGTTGATTTGCATTCATACGTTTTACCTTTATCTTAGTTTTATTTGACACATCATCCTCGAAAATGAAGCATAATGTTTCAAAATCCCAATCACTTGTTACCCACGATCGTGTAGAAACTGTAGCCCTCTCTTTCGGTAAAACATACTTTGTGTGATAATCTGAAGTGTATGAATTTGGCACATGATAGGTGAACTGTAAATTTTTTTATATTTTTTGGAGTTTGTCACGCTTCCTGTTTTTTCTTCGTAAATTTGCTTTGATCAAGTCATCAACACCTTGTACTGTAACATTACGGGTCACTTTCTTTTCAAGTGGTTTTTACATATCAAGCAAGTATCGTCTTTCACAGCCATTTCCAGGAGGTTAGAGTGTTGTTTCCCGTAATGACAGAGCAATAAAAACATTCTTTAAAACGAATTTTGTGATACACGTCTTAAGTGAAATGTTTAATGAAATAACACGCAATAATTATGATAGAAATCGATCCACCGAATGCTACATTAAAGGTATATATTAACATCGGTATACATCTTACAATATTGCACAGTAATTTTGGTGGGTGTGGTGATAAGATGCCCCCAAAACTGTCCACACACCTTTCATAACCTCCCTTTACACTCTAAAATTAAAGGTAAAATTCGTTTTATTTCTCCGTGATTTTTATTGTGACGCATTTCCCCTCCTGCCCTCGCCCCACAAACCACTTACGCACTTGACACCTCTCTCTCGCGATTTTTTGACCCCCCACTCACACCCCCCACCCTTCTTAAAATAAGGTGAAATTCGTTTGGTTTCTCCTTCATTTGAGTTGCATACATATTATCGATTCCCCCCCCCCCCCTTTAACCCATCCCCCACAATGACAGAAGAAACTCTCCCCCCCACAAAGGTTGGATAAATTTTCCTGGTTTCTCTGTTATTATTACCAAAAGCCACGACTCCTCATAACCCCCCTACACTACTTCTAAGTATTACTTCCCTCCCCTTCATCAAAAAAAAAGATTGAATTTGCTTGGATGCTTTTGTATTGATGTTTGCTCCAAATTTTCGATCACCTTGGACCGCTTCATCAATTTTGGAGAAAAAAAACACTACAAATCTTCTTGACCCCATTCCTACTACCCCCTCCTCCTAATTAATAATTAGAAATGAAACGTTCATAGCACCTGTAAGATATTGCTTATGGCGTGATGATTTCTTTTTCTTATGTTTCCAACGACTAACTGCTATTTAAAATTTTAGTCCATTATTATATGCCAGCACATGGACTCAAAAATTTTCATACAGTCATACGTTATTATAGAGCGTACTCGACTGAATGATTTGAAAAATAATCATGAGAAATTAGAAACACAATGTTATAAAGGTTTGTAGGATGCTATAAAAAACAGCCCGTCCAAAATATCTGAAAATTTATCAAACGTAAACAACATTGGTAATCTATAAATTAAACTATCTACATACGTTTAAAAACTTTGATACATGCTACAATATTATCTTGATGCAACGTTCATTACAAGGAAATTTGATGAACTGGATTTCTTCATTGGAGTAACATGCATTCCTAAGTGGAAGAGATCAAGAAGAGTGTAATCAAACCTCACTAAAAAAACGATGCCAGGTAGCATACCTCATCACACAGTAAGATTATTCTATAAAAACTAGAGTTAATTTCGGTGATTTAACTAACAAAAAAATTGTAGGTATATCTTTAGCATATGTTTCCACTATTTAATTTCAAAAACGTTGTTTAACAAACTCGTACGTATTATTCTGATGATAAAATAGTTATATCTAAAGATATACAAAACAATATTACTTCTGATATAATTTAAAAGAATGAAAGACTGTTATAAATATTTAAACATATTCTATACGGTTCTCACACTCAACTGTTTGGATTATTCATAGGAACAATTCATCTAAAATTTACAGAAATTTTTTGATGAGGTGACAAAGATAAGACAAAATTGTCATCGTGCCTATAAAACTTAAAATTATACTTATTAAAATCATATTAAGCCGATTAAAAAAAAATAAAAAGTACCATCACACAATTCAATAGCCGTCTCATATAATAAATTTTTCTTAATAAAGTATAAATACCAAGACAAATATTTATATCGGTCTTACAGTCAAATCAATAAATAAATATTAATATTATTTTTAATTTAACGTATGTGTGTGTGTAATTTTTAAAATTACACCCACTCATGTATACACGCTGCTCCATGCCAAGCAAGTTCAACGCTTGTTGAAATTCGTACTTGGCGGCTTCACTTTAGAAGCTCGGAGCCAAAGGAAAAAAAGAGGAGGAATCGAAGGGAAGGAGAAGATTCGTTTCGTCCCAGATTGCCAACTTGGACTCTTCGGTGTGGCTTGTTAGCGATCTGCGCCACAGACGAACAAGATAGGTCAACTAAAACTAGCACTGATACGCTTCACATTATTTTGCGATGGCAAGAATGACATAGCTGGTCTGTAGGATTGAATGAAAATCAAGGAATACTGGCATATTACCGAAGCCAGCATCATGACCCTCCCCCCAATAGACCATTTAACATTTAAACACCAATAATACTTTTGTCGACTATAAATGTTGAAACAAGACAAATATTTATATCGGTCTTACAGTCAAATCAATAAATAAATATTAATATTATTTTTAATTTGACGTATGTGTGTGTGTAATTTTTAAAAGTGAAGCCGCCAAGTACGAATTTCAACAAGCGTTGAACTTGCTTGGTATGGAGCAGCGCGTATACATATGTGGGTGTAATTTTAGAAACTACACACACACATACGTCAAATTAAAAATAATATTAATATTTATTTATTGATTTGACTGTAAGACCGATATAAATATTT